>JAQQSO010004130.1:0-13027 GCA_028658305.1 Pachyuromys duprasi | reverse complement strand
ATATCAGCCGGGGAGTGACAGACTGGCTAGATCCCAGGGGAGGACTTTGCAGCCAGCCCTGAGGAGACATGATAAGTTGGGGTTGGATGGAAGGGAAGGAGGTCCTCCCCTGTGGGTGGACTTGGAGGGGGCAGGGAAGAAGGAGATGACCTAGTATACACTTTTAACACAAGAGCTTTCTGTATATTGTAAACAAGTAGCTGTATTGTGGCTCAGCTTAACACACTGTTTTAACCCAAATGATTTCTGTAAACAAGAGCTAAATAAATTCAACCATAGGTCAAGAGGCACAGCAAACAACCAGTGGACAAGGAGTAAATATAAGAAAACACCAGAAGGAGGGACACTGAACTGAAAGATAGTTAAGAATATTTAAGACAGTGTAAAGATAGAGAAGAGGTTTTTTCTTCAGGTATGTAAGCTTATTAAAACAACAAGCTGAGTGCTTTCTCTGCATCTCTAAGCTAGCAGGGTTTCACCTCAATGTCTGTCTCTAGAGTCTATTGGTAAAATGAAACATTTGGAATTTTGTTTTTTTTTTAAAAACAACAACAACAACAGAATTCTACTGAGAATTAAACTGTTCTATTAATTTTTGTAGAGTTCATGCTTAATGTAAAGGTTTGCACTGACTATTTTGTATTGCTCTTATATCGTTCAGTGCTATAGAAATAATATAATTTTTCTTGGGAAATGTGATTTTCTGTAGGTACAGTTCTATAACTTGTGAATAGGGGGTTTTGTGTATTTATTTTCTCTTTTGCAGATTATTTTAGCCTATTTTTATTGTATATCATTAATATATTGTCATTTGTGCTGGACAAAGAAGATCATGCATGCAATTGTGTCACTTGAGAGAAATGCTTCAGACAAGATGATTACTATGATTTCAGGGACAGCCTGAATTACATAGTAAGTTCAAAGACTTTCTGGGCTATGGGGTGAGACTTTGTTCAATAAAACAAAACAAAAAAGATAGGCATTTCATTCTTGTAAACTGTATCATATGTACTGATCATACTTCTGCTGCAGTCTCTGTCTCCCAATCCTCTTCCTGACATGGTTTCACAAACAATATCCAACATGAAATAGTTACACTTCTATTTTCACACACACACTCTCTCTCACCCCTCATTTTCAAAGATATATATACATATATGAGAATAAATATATCTTTCTATCTACATTTTTCTTATTTAATAAAACATACTTGCATACATTTTCTTTGAATAATATTATGATAAAAAATCTTTATTGCATATACATAATGCATTGGTTCATATATTGAAGACACTCAGTTTCATTCTATAATTTGGTTATTGTAATGTTGCACATGACATGGTGTGCAGTTATCTCTTGACTTTCAATCATTTTTCCATTTATTTTACCATTCAAAATGGATTTTACTAGAATTTGGTATTAGAGTGTTGAATAGAACTCATAGAAGCAAACTTACTTGTGTTTATCACACACTTCATAAAGTGTCCATTATTGAACGACAGTTAACTTACCCTGGTATATAAAAGAATATTTGTTTTCTATATGTAGATTCTCTGATATATATGTATGTATGTATTAAATATACAATATATATTGAATTGTAATATACTCGGATATTAAATTGATCAGTTTATCAATATATGAAAAATAATCTATTTTCTCACTTTTATAAGACTAACTCTTACAGTATTCTTTTCCAGTTCATTTATGCTTACAGTCTATATGATTATTAATTTTTTGTTTTTGAAAATTTTATACATGCATGCTGTGTTTATTTGTATCATAACTATCATTTCCAGCTTCTCAAAACTCCTCTGTCTTCCCTACTCCCTCTCAAATTCTTGATCTTTTCTTCTTTAATTATTGTTGTTTTACATACACATGCACACACACACACACACATACATTGGTTGTTTAACAACATAAGATATGTCCAACTCACATGAGAAGAGAGGGAAAGAGAAGCTACATTATAGAGCAGTGTGGAGAAAGAGAGGAGGTAGTTTTACCAGGATAATTTTACAAAGACAGGTTGAAGAGAGAACAAATTAGTCACAGGCCAAAACAGAACAAGCCAGACAATGAGAAGGAGCCAGAAGATAAGAACAAACTGCTATAGTTTGAAGCCAAACATGGCAGTTCAGTCAAAAGCTTATACAAGCCACTTAAATATATTATTATTTTATTAATATTATTAATATATAATGTATAATATTAATATATATTAATATAATATATATTATATATTAAATATATATATATATATATTAGTTTATTTATTTTGTATCCCCACTGAAGCCCCCTCACTCACCTTCTTCTAGTCTCACCGACCCTTCCTCTTCTCCCCCTATACTCCTCCCATAGTCCACTGATAGGGGAATTCCTTCTTCCCTACTATCTGACCTAGCCTATGTCTCATCAGAACTGTCTGCATCCTCTCTGTCTGTGGCCAGTAAGGGTGCTACGCAGGAGCATTTTTTTTCTGTGAAGTGAGCTTCCAGAAATATTGTAACTTAAATATTTGTTGAACATTCCTATTTATCCTTGTATTTAGGACTTTCTTTTTGGAGCTCTAACAATTTGATTATAATATATTTGGGAATCATAGTTTTGGTTAATCTTATTTGTAACCATTGATTTTTTTAATTTTTGAGTCAGTATTTTGTTTAAGTTATTGTTTCCACTAATTTAGGTTAGAGTAATAGTTTCAAACAAATGTAAGCTAAATAATACAACACTTTTGATCCCATAATTATAGTTAAATAAATATAATATTAATAATAATGGTTTAGCCTAACTGTGAAGACATAACATCCTGACTTTAGGTCCTTTATCTTTTATAAACAAACTGGGTTAAATTTACTTTATCTCTGTATCTCAAGTTCCCATTTAAAAAAAAAAAAGAAGAGAAGGTGATAAAGACCACTTTTCCATTGGATGAGTGTGAGGTTTGATAGAGCCATGAATGTACAATATATTACCAGACACAAAGCAAATTTCAAGATTTCCTTATTTTTAATTGCTGAGTAGCATTTCATTGTGTAAATGTACTATATTTTCTTTATCTATTCTTTGTTTGAGAAACATCTGCATTCTTTCCAATTTGGGCTAATATGAATAAAACTGCTATGGACATAGTTGAGCAAACTCCTTCTGGTGTAGTGGAACATCTACTGGGGGATATGCCCAGGAGAGGTATATCTGGATCTTGAAATAGAGTATTTCCACTTTTGTGAGAAAGTGCCAGGTTGATTTCTAAAAGGCTTGAACAAATGTGAACTCATACCAGCAATGGAGGAATGTTCCTCTTTCTCCACATCCAGGCCAGCATGTGCTGTCACTTAAGCTTTTTCTTTTTTCTTAGCCATTCTGATAGGTGTAAGATGGAATCTCAGAGTTGTTTTGATTTGCATTTCCCTGATGAATAAAGGCATTGAGCATTTTAAAAATATTTCTCCACCATTCAGTATTTCTCTGTTGAGAATTCTCTGTTGAGCTCTGCCTTATTTTTAATTGGATTACTTGGTTCATTGGTGTTTCAATTCTTGAGTTCTTTATACATTTTGGATATCAGCCCTCTGTTGTATGTAAGGTAGGTGTAACTCTATTCCCAATCTGTAGACTGCTGTTTTGTTGTTTTGACAGTATACTTTTTCTTTACATAAACTTTTCAATTTTATGAGTTACCATTTATTAATTGTTGATCTTAGAGCCTGAGCTTTAGGTGTTTTGTTCAGGAAGTTGTCTCCTGTGCCAATGAAGTCCAGGCTTCCCCCTACTTTTTCTTCTGTTAGACTTAGTATATCCAGTTTTATGTTGAGGTCTTTGATCTATATGCAGTTGAGTTTTTTGCAGGGTGATAAATATGCATGCATTTGCATTCTTCTGCATGCAGACATCCAGTTTGACCAGCATATTTTTCTGAAGGGCAGAACATTTTGTTGCTTTCCTTTTTTATTTCATGTTTTCCGCTCTTTTGTCAATAATCAAGTGTTTATTTCTAGGTTTATTTCATGGGTTTATTTCTGGGTATTTGATGTAATTGCATTGATCATCCTGATTTTATCCCAATTTTCATGAATTTATTATTATTATTATTAATTATTATTATCATTACCACTGCTTTGTAGTACAACTTGAAAGAGGGGAGCTGATACTTAAAGAAATTCTTTTATTTTTACAGGGTAGTTTTTTCAATACCCGAGGATTTTTATTTTTTCCGTATGAAGTTGAAATTTGCTCTTTCAAGGTCTGCACATTATTCTGTCAGAATTGTAATGGGAATCGCACTGAATCTGTAAAATGCTTTGGTAGGATGGATGTTTTTCTTTGTTAATCCTTCTGAACTATGAGCATGGACAACAATTCCATCTTCTGATATCTTCTTCAATTTCTTTCTTCACTTTTGAAATTCTTGCCATACAGGTGTTTCACTTGGTGACTTAGAGGTACACTAAGATATTTTATATTATTTGTGGCTATTGTGAAGTGTGTTGTTTCCCTAATTTCATTCTCAGTCCTTTTATAACTTGTATAAAAGAGGGATACTAATTTTTTGAGTTAATTTTGTATCTACCAGTTACTTTGCTGAAAGCGTTTATTAGCTGTAAAAGTTCCGTCTTTAACTTTTGGGCATCATGCATGTTTACCATCAAATCATCTGAAAATAGAGATACTTTCCTTTCTTCCTTTCCAATTTGTATACCCATGATCTCCTTTAGTTGTCTTATTGCAGTTGCTATAAATTTTTAATTTAATTTATTTTTTACAGTTTATTCATTTTATAACCCACCCTCATCTCTTCACAATCATACACTACCTCCTTTTTTCCCTTTCCCCTTCTCCTAGTCCACTGAAAGAGGGAGTCCTCCTCTCCTCTCACCTTACCCTAGCTTATCAAATCTCACCTGCACTGCCTGATCCTCTTCCTCTGTGGCTTGGCAAGGCAGTATCACCAGGGAGAATTGATCAAAGAGCAGGCAACAGAGTTGATGACAGAGACAACTTTTGCTCCTTTTACTTGGACCAACATGGAAACTACAAGCTATATCTGAGCAGGGCGTCTAGGTCCAATCCATGCATGGTCCTTGGTTAGTGCATCTGTCTTTGCGGGCCCCCCTGGGCCCAGAACTTTTTTGGTTTTGTTGGTCTCCTTTTGGAATTCTTGTCCTCTCTGGGTCCATCCCACCCCCCCCCCCTTTCTTCCATTTGGTTCCCTGTGTTCTACTCAAAGTTTGGCTGTGAGTCTCAGCATCTGCTTTAATATCCTGCTTGGTAAATTCTTTCAAAAAACCTCAATGGTATGTTTAAATCCTTTTCCCTTTCTTCCACTGTTTCTGGTGATTATCCTGTTTCATATTCTCCCGTGTTCCATTGTGAAAGATTCTGCACTGGTGAAAACAAAGACAAGTACTTTTTGTCAGGCCTTCAAAGAAAAGCCGCACAGAATGAAGGATAAACTTTGCTTCTCAGGTATAGCTCAAGAACATAGATACCATCTTCAAGGTCATTTTTTACTAGAGAAGAGAGGACCAGAAATAAAATCTTCAGAAAATGTTTTTTTCACATAATTTTTCTTTTCTCAAGCAAGCAAAATTGATGTTATTAATATTGATGTTTTTAACATGTCCTCTAACATTTGTATGGTATTATTTGTATGTATATTATTTCAAAAATGACCACTTAATATTGTATAACAAATATCGGGGGCTTCTCTCTAGGGAACACTACTTTCCTGTACCTCAAAGATAATATACATACACACATATATGCATATGTATATTATATATATATATATATATCTACCAGTAACATTATATAAGATTTAACAACAACTGAAAAAATATAGATCATGAATTTAAGAAAGGGAAGGGTTCTAAATAGGAAGAGTTTGATGGAGCAAAGGAAATGGAGGAAAGTATTTATTAAATTTTATTTTCAGGGGGTGGGAGCTGAGAGGGCCGGGAACAACATGGGAAACTGAGGGGCATCTTTTTGACAAGCTGGAAGCCTGCAACAGGGTAGGCTCCTGGGAGTTTATGGGTATGGCTCTAGCTCAGACCCCGAACAGTATGTGTGGAGGCAGGTGTGAGATTTGGAGACTGAAGTGAACACTACCTCCTAGCCAGGCAAGACTAGTGGAGAGAGGCAAACAATTACCCACTCACAAAAGCTTTGTGCCAAAAATTACCCTGCCTACAAGAAGTGCAGTGGTAAAGTCAGAGATTGAGGGAATGTCCACCCAATGATTGGCCCAACCTGAGACTTACCTCAAGATAGAGAGCCAGGCCCTGAAACTATTAATGCTGGTCTCCTATGTTTGCAGGCAGGAGCCTAACATGACAGTACTCTTGGAGGGTCTACCCAGCAGTGAATTGAGACAGATGCTGGGACTTGCAGCCATGTATGGTGTAGTGCTATGGTGATCTTGTGGAATTATTGATGTAAAGCCTGGAGGACATGAAGAGAGTAGGAATCCCACAAGAAGAAGACTACGAGAGACAACTAACCCAGACCCATGGGGGACTTACAGAGACTAAGACATCAACAAAGGAGCATACATGGTCTCAATCTAGGCCTCCTGCAAAAATGTAGCCTAAGGGCAGCTTAGTCTTCATGTGGGTGGCCTGGTGAGTGGAAGGGGAGGTGTAATTTCTAACATAGATTCTATTGTCTACTTTTGGATCACTTCTCCCTGGCAGAGATGCCTGGCCTGGCCTTATTGGATGAAGGTATGCTCAGTTCTGATGTGACTTGATGTGCAGGAGAGGGTGGATATGGGAAGAAGGGAGTTTCCCTTTTCTGCTGGGAAAGGGAGGGAGGAAAAGAGAAAGAGGGAGAGGTGAGCTTGGGAGGAGAGGAGTGAGGGTCACCCTTGGGAATGTAAAGTAAAGAAACTTAAAATAAAATTTTGTTTAATATTATTTTCAAAGGAGTGAAATATATTAAAATACATTGGTATGTTATTAATGCCTATCAGAAAAGATATTATTATTATTATTACTACTATTATTTTTTATATCTCACTCATAGGTCCTTCTCTTCTTTCCTCCCTGTCCCACCCACGCATCCATATCCTCCATCCCCCTATGTCCTCAGAATAGAGGCAAACCCCTATTCATTTACCCCAGTTCATCTATTTACATGAGTATTAAGGTCTTCTTCCTCCCCTGTGGCCTAGGAGGTTAGTCCAATCAGGGAGAAGTGATCAAAATGTGGATAACATAGTCCATGTGAGAGATATCTCCCACTTTCGTGACTATTGTACCCATATGTAGCCTAACATGCCCACCTACTATTTATAAATAGAGGACCTAGGTCCAGACCATGCACTCTCCTTGTTTGGTGCTTCAAATTCCATAGGCCACTCTTGGTCTCACTTGATTGGCTCTGATGGTTCTTGTTCTCACTTTTCCAACATGACCTCTGTCTCTTCTATTTCACTTCTGATTGAGATTTACACACCCTCTCTGTGATACTCCATGTCACGTACCTTCATGTGGTCTGTACACTTTAGAAAATCTATCCTATACTATAAGACAAAAACCCACTTGTAAGTGAATATATACTATTTGTGTCTCTCTGGGTCTGTGTTGCTTCGTTAAGGATGATCTTTTCTAGTTCCATTCATTTGCATGCAATTTTCACGATTTCCTGGCTTTTAATAGCCGAGTATTATTCCATTATGTAAATGTGCCACAATTTCTTTATTCTTCAGTTTGGGGACAACTAGTTTTTTTCCAGGTTTTGGTTATTATGAATAAAGTTTCTAGGAACATAGGTGAGCAAACGACTTTGTTGTATGTTAGAACATCTTTTGGATATATGCCTCAAGCTATGTCTTGAGTTATGCCTATTGCCAGGTTTCTGAGATGGTGCCAAATTGATTTCCAAAGTTGTTGTACAATTTTACACTCCCAACCAGCAATGGAGGAGAGTCCCCTTTTTCTCACATCCTCCTCAGCATGAGTTGTCACTTGAATTTTTGATCATAGCCATTTTGATGTTGTGAGATAGAAGTTCAGAGACATTTGATAAGCATTTCCACGATGACTATAGAAGGTGAGCTTTCATTTAAGTGCTTCTCTAACATTTGAGATGCCCTGTTGATAATTCCCTGCTTAGCTCTGTAACCTATTTTTACTTGGATTATTTTTGGTGTTTAATTTTGAGTTCTTTATATGTTCTGGATATTAGCCCATTGTCAGATGTAGAACTAGTGAAGCTCTTTTCCCAATCAGTGGACTGCTTTTTTGTTCATTCTATTGATAGTGCTCTTTGATTTACAAAAGCTTTTCTGTTTCAAGAAGTCCCACTTATTAAATGTGGTTCTTCAAGCATGAGCTATTGGTATTCTGTTCAGGAAGTTGTCTCACAGCAGATGAGCTCAAGGCTCTTACCCATTTTCTCCTCCAATAAATTTAGTGTATCTGTTTTTGTGTTGAAGTCTTTGATCCACTTGGAATTTAGTTTTGTGCAGGGTAATAAATAAGTATATTTGCATTTTTTCTACATGTTGACATCCACTTAGACCACCACCACTCGTTCAAGATGCTGTCATTTTTCCATTGTATGGTTTTTGCTCCTTTGCCAAAATTCAGGTGTGCACAGTTGTGTGTGCTTATTTCTGGGTCTTTAATTTGAGTCCATTGATCAACCAGCCTATTTTTATGCCAGTTTCATATGGTTTTTTATTACTATTGTTCTGTAGGTATATAATTTTTATTACTATTGCTTTAGGTAAGGTATGGAGATACCTCCAGAAGTTCTATTATTGTATAAGATTGTTTTTAGCTATTCTGGTTTTTTGTTGAACTTTCCTATGAAGTTGAGAATTGTTCTTTCAAGTTCTGTGAAAAATTACATTGATATTTTGAGGGGATTGCATTTGTAGATTGCTTTTTAGTAAGATGGCCATTTTCATTATGTTAATCCTACCCATCATTGAGAATGGGACATCTTCCCATTTTCTAGTATCTTATTCAATTTCTTTATTCAAGACTTGAAGTTCTTGCCATACAAGTCTTTGACTTCCTTGATTAGATTTAACAGTAGATATTTTATATTATTCATATCTGTTGTGAAGCATGTGGTTTCCTTAATTTTTTCTTACCCCATTTGCCATTTGTATACGGAAAAGCTACTAATTTTTTTAATTGGTCTTGTATTCAGCCACTTTGCTGAAGGGATTTTTCAGCTGCAGGATTTATCTGGTGGGATTTTTGGGATCACTTACCTACACTATCATATAATCTGTGAATACTGATATTTTAACTTTTCCTTTCTGATTTGCATCCTTTTGATCTCCTTTAGTTGTCTTATTGCTCTAGCTAAAACTTCAAGTACTGTTGTGAAGAAATATGAAGAACGTGGGCAACCTTGCCTTGTCCCAGATTTTACTATAATTGCTTTGATTTTCTTTCCATTTAGTTTGATACTGGCTATTGGCTTGCTGGGTACAGCCTTTATTATGTCTACGGATGAACCTTGTATCCCTGATCTCGCCAATATTTTTTATCATGAAACAGAGTTGGCTTTTGTCAAAGGCTTTTTCTAACCGCTAATGAAATGTTCATGTAATTTTTTTTTTCAGTTTGTTTATATGGTGGATTACATTGATGGGTTTTTGTATGTTCAACCATCCCTGCATCCCTGGGATAAAGCCTACTTCATCATTGTGGATGGCATATATGTTGTGTTCTTGAATATGGTTTTCAAGTAAACTATTGAGTATTTTTGCATCAATGTTCATAAGGGACATTGGTCTGAAATTTTCTTTCTTGGTTGAGTCTTTATGTGGTTTAGATATTAGAATGAGTGTGGCTCATGGAATGAGTAATGTTCTGATTGTATTTTGTGGTAGTTTGAGTAGTATTGTTGTTAGCCCTTTGGCAGGAGCCATTGTGCAGCTATCTTAGAATGCTGCTGCTAAATCAGCTTTGCCTCTGGCCAAGTTAAATTTGTTTTCCTACCATTGGGATGTTTTTATAAAGAAACTGTCTTCTCAGAGTGAATGTTTCACGAACTCATGAAATGTGTAATAAGAAAGCTTATGGTGAGAGATATGGCTCATGAACTTTGAGCAAATACTTGTATATTTTCTGACTCATGTGATGGAGAAATACTGCCTTTGCTTATGCAACTATTTTAGACTGTAAAGGGGGTTGAGGGAAAAATAAACTGGGATTTTGTTCTTACTGAAGTCCTCATTACATCTATCTCATTGTGTCTCTTTATTTCAATACTCACTCCTTCCTACACAGCTTCCTTTACTTGACTCAGTGGGCTTGGTCAGCTCTTCCTTGAAAGTCTAGTTGAATTCAGCACTAAAACCATCTGGCTGTGAGCTTTTTTTGATTGGGAGACTTTTGATGACAGCTTTTAGTTCCTTAGTAGTTATAGGGCTTTTTAACTGTTTATGTGCTCTTGATTTAATGTTGGTAAGTGAAATCTATCAAAAACTCAGATTTTTCCAATTTTATGTCATATAGGCCTTTCAAGAAAGACCTAATGATTCTTTGGATTTTTTTAATGTTTGTTGTTATGTTTCCCTTTCCATTTCTGAATTTGTTATTTTGGGTACTATTGTTCTGTCTTTTAGTTAGTTTCTCTAAGGGTTTGTCTACCTGGTTGATTTTACCAAAGAACCAACTCTTGGTTTCATTGATACTGTTTTGTTTTCTTTGTTTCTAATTTATTGGTTTCCTTCCTGAGTTTGACTATTTCCTACCATCTATGCCTCTTGGGAGTGTTAGCTTCTTTTCCTCCTCCTCTCCCTCCTCCTCCTTCTTCTTCCTAAAGCTTTCTGGTAATTTGTTAAGTTGCTGATAGGAGATTTCTCCAATTTCTTTATAAAGGCATTTAGTGCTATGAACTTTCCTCTTAGCAGTGCTTTCATAGTGTCCCATAATTTTGGGTAAGTTCTGCCCTTATTTTCATTGAATTCTAGGAAGTCTTTTACCTATCTTTTTCCCTCCCTTCATCTGATCATTGAGCAGGAAGTTGTTCAGTTTTCATAAATGTGAAGGCTTTTGTTGTTTTTGTTGTCACTGAGGTCTGGGTTTAGTCTATGGTGGTCTGATAAAGAACAATGGATTAATTCAATATTCAAGTATCAGTTGAGGTTTTATTTGTGACTGACTATATAGTCAATTTTAGAGAAGGTTCCATGTGATTCTGAGAAGAAAGTATACTTCTTTTTTTTCTTTTGGTTTGGGTGAAAAGTTCTGTAGGTATCTATTGGGTCCATTTAATTTAGGACCTCTGTAAGTGTCATTATTTCTCTATTTAGCTTCTGTCTCAATGATTAGTCCATTGGTGAGAATAGGGTGTTGAAGCCCCCCACTATTAAGGTGTTGGGATTGATATGTGATTTAAGCTTTAATAATGTTTCTTTTTACAAATGCGGGTACCCTTTTATTTAGGGCATAGATTTTCAGAATTGTGATGTTCTCTTGATGGATTTTGATGGGAATGAATTATCCTTCCCCATCTCTCTTGATTAATTTTGGTTAAAATTTATTTCATTAGATATTAGAATGGCTACTCCAGCTTGATTCTTGGGTCTATTTGTTTGGACAGAATACCTATTTTTTAAAGACACAAGAGCTTATGGGTGTTAACAAGAATGTGGAAAAAATATTTTTCTGAATCTTTTTGTTCATTTTTTGTTTTTGCTTTTTGCATTCCTGGCCTCCATTTTTATCTGATCATTTTTTTTAATGTAACAGATAAGTGATGGAATGTAAACCATCTATCCAGCAGATAGTTGTAAGAGAAAATATGGGGCATAATCAAAGACAAGATGAGTAATTCCTAATTAGATAGTTATGAAAAATTAAAGAATAATTTTACCATGGTATACATATACACAATCTGATATGATTTTGTCATGTGATGCCATTATTGTCCATTTTATTTGACATTAAGTAATATTTGTTAATAAAACATTAATTAATAGTTCATAATAATAAAATATTATATTGCCAGTGAATTTATCCATAGAAGTGAGCTTCATGTCCATTTCCTTTCAAGTCTAAACATGTACAAAATATTATTGTAGATTTAAAGTGTTAAGAGATAGGTGGGAAGAATTAGAAATGACAAAGAAGCAATTTTGTCACATGGTGAAGTAATAAAAGAAGATGCAACAAAATTTGTATGTTTAAATGATAAATTCTACCATTAATATGTAACTCATGCATCCCATCAGACACATTCATAATAGATTGAATGTTTGGAATTTTATATTACACTTCAATTAACAACTGGATAGGAACAATCTTTTGGATAAAACATTCCCTGTAGTAAGGTTATTTTATATAATTTAGGTACTATGTAGAGGAACATAACATTGCGAAAGCATGTCCATTGAAGGAATTTATTGATAAATTTTCAAATCAATCATAGGTACTAAGTTTCTATTTTGTATATGGGTACATACTAATATGACTGACACTATTTCACACAGGAAAATAATTCTTTTTTTTTACAATATTATGTCAATTAATTTTATTTTCAAGGCGTGGCCTAACTTTTCAGCCCAGGATGGCCTTAAGCTCACCACCTGCTGCCTCCCAACTCCACATGAGGACGTTGTAGACATTCACCATCTTGTCCAGTAATTTCTTTAAGAATCCTGTTCATGTGCAGGTGAAGCAGCTGGAGCTAAGTATTCCTCTTCGAGTGTTTCCGATATGGGCATGAAGGCACACAATTCTAATGCCAGCACTTCGGAGGCCAAGGCAGAAGGAACATAAGCTCAGGGCCACCTTGGGCTACATAGCAAGTTCAGGGCCATCCTGGGCTACAGACAGAGACCCTGACTTGACAGGTTTTCTCTTACACATCACTGAATATAAACACTTCAGAGAAACAGAAATTGGCCTGGGCCAGTATCTCTCCCAGATTCATATCCACTTGGAAGCCATGAATGTGCCTTACTGAGGTATAAGGTCCTTGCAGGTGTAAAGATGAGGTCATACTGTATTCTGATAGGGAGTGGACAGACATGCACACAGAGACAATG
>JAQQSO010004129.1:0-13027 GCA_028658305.1 Pachyuromys duprasi | reverse complement strand
CTATGTTGATTGAAAGCTTTGCTGGGTATAGTAGTCTTGGTTGGCATCTGTGTTCCCTTAATGACTGCATGATTTCTGCCCAAGCCCTTCTGGCTTTCATAGTTTCTGATGAGAAGTCTGGTGTGAGTCTGATCGGTCTACCTTCATATGTTACTTGACCCTTTTCCCTTGCTGCCTTTAATATTTTTTTTTGTTGTTTTGTAGGTTTAGTGTTTTGACTATGATGTGACGAGAGGTATTTCTTTTCTGGTCCTTTCTATTTGGTGTTCTGTAGGCTTCTTGTATGTTTATGGACATTTCTTTTTTTTAATTGGGAAAATTTTCTTCTATGATTTTCTTAAAAATATTTTCCGGTCCCTGGAGCCTGGAGTCTTCTTTTTCATCTATTTCAATTATTCTTAGGTTTCATCTTTTCATGGCATCCTTGATTTCTTGGATGTTTTGTGCTTTGGATTTTTCAGATTTTTTATTTTCCTTAAGTAAGGAATCCATTTCAGCCAGCATATCCCTAGCTCCTGAGATTCTCTCTTCCATCTCTTGTATTCTATTGGTGATGCTTACCTTTGTGGTTCCTGATCTTTTCTCTAGGTTCTCCAGTTCCAGGTTCTTCTCCCTTTGTGTCTTCTTTATAGATTCTAATTCTGTTTTCATGCTTTGTACTGCTTCCTTCGACTGATTGACTGTGTCTCCTATTTTGGTTTTTTTTCTTCTCTGTTTATCTTTGATTGTTCCTGTATGTGGGCAGTTAATTTCTTCTCCATTTCTTTGAGGGCCTTTTTCATTTCCTCTTTTTGTCTCTCCTCTTGTTCCTGCAATATCTGCATAATCAAAGCTTTAACATAATTTTCCTGTGTCTCCGCTGAATTAAAATCTCCACTGCTTTTGGGTGTTTCCGGTGGGGCCATGATGTCCTGATTCTTGTTGGGTGAGGTCTTTCGCCGATTTCTGGACATTTGTTTATATAAAATCAAGGAGTTCTTTGTGCTTTAAGGCTGAGCTTCAGTCTGGAACTGTCAATCTCTTGTGTCAGGAGTATTCTTCAAGAAGATCAGGGATTTCCAGTGGTTTGTTAGTGTGTGTTGTTGTCTCAGTTGAACTCTATTGTGGGCTCTGTGTGCCTGGCTTCGTGCTCTGTGCTAGAAGCTGTGAGCACTGCAGGCTGGTCACCCCTCTGGTCTGGAGGTTTATCTCCTCAGTCTTTTGAGATGTCAGCTGGGGGCTTTGCCCTGGGCTTGCTGCTAAGGGCTCTCCCCTGGACTGGAGACTTGGGGCCCCCTTCTGGGCCAGGGCTGTGATCCAGGGTCTGAGATGATATTTGGGGCACACACCGTTGGTCTGGTTTGGTTGCAGGTGTTGCCAAGCACTGTGTACCCACTGTATGTAGGCCCGTTTGAAATGGTGCTGGAGGCCTTCTCAGGCCCGTGGACACACGCACCAAGGTGCTTGCTGGTGCCCCGAGCAGTGTGTGACCGCAGTGTGCAGTCTGTTCAAAATGGTTCCCCAGTCCCTCTCAGTCTGAGGTGGTTCCAGTGGTGATTGGAGCAAGCCTGCTGTACACCCACTGGTTGAAGCAGAACCCGCGTCCTTTCCAGACTGGCCTGCGGACTCACACAGGGACTGAGGTTTTTGCTGGCAGCCCCTAGAGAAGTGTGCCTGTAGTGTGCAATCTGGTCAAAATAGTCCCCCATCCCTCTCAGTCTAAGGTGGTTCCAGTGGCGATCAGAGTATGCCTGCTGTTCACCCTCTGGATGAAGCAGATCCCAGAACTTTCCTAGACTGGCCTGTGGACTCACACACTGACTGAGGTTTTTGCTGGTGGATTCGAGCAGTGTGTGCCTGCAGTGTGCAGGTCAGACAAAATGGTGCCTGGGTAGTCCTCAGTCTGCCCCAGAGACTATGTGGTCCAGTTTAGTATGGCAGCTGCTGGCACCCTGTGCTGCTACTCGCTCAGATCAGAGCTGTGTGCTGCTGGTCACCCAGAGATTTTTCCAGGGAATAACTGGGTGTCCCTAGGGTTTTCCCACTTGATTTTCTCACTGTAGGAGTTCTGCTCACCTGGCAATCACAAATGCTGGCGTTTTAGGTCCCAGAGTTCATTCTCCTAGTCGCTGCGTTGTTTCTGCTGACCTAGTCCTCAGACACAGTGTCTTCTCGTGGCAACCATCTTGGATCGAGTGTTCATTTTCTTAACCACTAAGTTATGATGCATTGTGTATATATACATTTTAATCATCTGTTCATCAGTTGACAGACATCTGCACTGTTTCAGTTACTTGGTCATTGTGAATAGAGTAGCAATGAACTTAGATGAGCAAGCATCTCCATTGTATGCCATGAAATCTTTGGAATATGTACCTAAGAGTGGTGTAGCTGGACCATATGCTAGATTATTTCTAAATTTTTAAAGGAAAATTCACATGAACACTGTAATGGCAACATCATCTTGAATTCTCATCAACACTAAATAAAAGGCTCTCCTTGCCCACATACACGTAAGCTCTTATGGTCATTTATATTTTAGGTTATGACCTGAGTAAGATGAAATTTCAAAGTAGTTTTAATTTCTGTTTTCTTATGACTACAGATGTTGGACATTAATATATATATATATATATACATATATATGTTAGCCATTTATATTTCCTCTTTTGAGAACTTTCAGTTCACTTTCATACCTCAATTTTTAAATCATTTTCCTGTTTTGTTTGATTGTTTTTATATTGTTTATTTGTTTTTAGCTGTTTTTACTATACACTAACCTTTCAGATGCATATCTGGTAAATACTTTCCCATTTCCACTTACTTACTTTTTATTCAAATGATGTTTTCTTAGCTATACAGAAGATTTTTAGTTTTATGAAGTTTCATTTTTCAGTTCTTAATCTTAACACCTTCATTAAGGTAATTCTGCTCAGAAATTTCTTTCCTGTGCTTGTAGTTAAAGCATATTTGCTACCTTCTTCTCTGATAGATTCAATGTTGGGGGCCTATTCTTGCATCCCTTGATCTTCTTTTAAATGAAGTCTGTGCAGTATGAGAGATGAGGTTGTAGCTTCCAGTTTGACCAGTAAAAGTTACTGAAAATGTTGCATTTTTCTACAATGAGTACTTTTTTTCTCTTTTTGTTAAAATAAGGTGATTGTTGGAACATGTACTTATATTTATGTCCCCAAGTTTATTCCATTGAACAATGGCTCTCTGCTTTGGCCAAGACATGTTATTTATATTATGGTAGTTCTGTAGAATAACCTGAATTTGTTGCTAGTGATATCCCTATAGTGTTTTTATTCTTCAACATTGTTTCAGTTGTCCTGAGTATTTTGTGTTTCTATATGAATTTTAAGATATTTTATTTTTTCTGTGATTTCATTTTAATTTTATTTCTAAGTGAATATGATCTAATCAATTAAAATACACCCATAACAACTAACTAGAGAGAAGCAATAATTAAAAATTCTCCAATTAAAAAGATGCATAAGGTAAGGATGATCTCATGCAGAATTCTTTCAGACCTTAAGGAAAATAACACAAATTCTCCTCTAATTATTTAATGAAAATTGAAAAAAAAATATACTATGTCTATTTTTATAAAGCCTGATATCAAATAAAGATGTAAGCAATAAGAAAATAATATATCAATATCACTGAAGAATATAGCTTTAAAAATACTCAATAAAATAATTGCAAACTAAATTTAAAAAACATTTCAAGATTATCTATCTTGATCAAATCAGGTTCCCCCCATTGGTGCTGGGTGTTTCAACGTTTATAGCTTACACTACCACATAGAGACACAAAGACAAAACCCATGTGATCATCTCATTGGATGCAGAAAATTCCTTGACAAAATCCAATATGCCTCCATAGAAAATGTAGGGATATAAGCCATACACAATCCAACACAAGAAAGGCAATAGACAGCAACCCCACAGCCAACTTTTTGGTAGATAGAAAAAAACTCAAAGCATTTACAGTAAAATCAGGAACAATGAAATGAAGACAATGACAATAACTCCAAATCTGAATATAGTGCTTGAAGTCTTATCTAGAGCAATAAGACAAGTAAAGGAGATGATGAGAATACAGATAGAAAAGGCAGTGATCAAAATGTCCTTTTATGCAGATGGTAAGATTCTGTACCTAAATGACAATCAAGATTCCACACCATTACTCCCACAACGGATAAGTACATTCAACAAAGTAGCAGAAAAAAACACACACAAAATCTTTCCTATGTATCACAAAACAAACAAACAAAACAACAACAACAAAAAACACAGGGAAAGAGAAATCAGGGAAATAGTCCTGCTCAAAACAGCCTTTAAAACGATCTGTGACTAAATAAACTGTAATTAATAAAAAAATAAAAATTTAAATTAAAAATAAATAAATAAATGCATACATACTCAAATATATATTTAGTAAGAACGATCAAGAAATGTTAACAACTTCTGAGTAAATTATATTGGGCATATCCAAAAGCCCAATACAAATGAATGTGTTGTAAGATAAAAGTCTGAATCTAAACAAGCTCAATATCTAATCTGAAAAACTGAAATAAAAATAGAGTCAAAGACCTATGTTGGTATAATGTTCTCATATACACACCTTACCCTTGTTCATTCAAATGCTGATTTCTCTCCCTCACTCTCTGATTTCAATCCAGACATTGCATTGTGATACTTATTCTAAGCATCACCTGTCTCAACTTTGTGTAAACATGCCAAAATAAACAACCAGCCACAATGTTGAGCAATGGAAAGGAAGCAGGAAGAGAGGGAGGAGCCAGAGGAGAGGAGGTGTGGGAGGCACAGGTGAAGGGCCGAAGAGAGTTGGGAAAACAGAATTGGAGGAGAGGTCTTAGAACAATGTGGAGAAAGAACTGACCTAGATTTCACAAAAAGCAAGTATAATTGGTAAAATATGAATGTTAGGAAACTATGAGGGCTTGGAGGTTTAGGATGAAATAGCTATTGCCAAGCATTGTGATCTAGGTTAACTAAATAAATCCTAGTCTCTATGTAATGATTTGGTTATACAGCTGTTTAGGATTAACACCAGTGATACCAAAAGATATATCAATAGTAAATAATAATTTTTTTACAACAGACCTAAAAACAGATTTTTGATTTCTGCTGTCTATTCTATTTTCCCTTCTAAGTGAGAATTAAGCATTCTCCCTTGGGTCGTCCTTGTTAATTAGCTTCTTTCATCTGTAAATTGTAGTATGGTTATCCTATACTATATGGCTAATATCCACTTATTTTTTAAAGTAATATATTTATTTTTATATTAATCACAGGTTATGTAATTTGTATCCCAGCCTTAGCCCCCTACCTCATTCCTTCCCATTCTCCCCATCCCTCGCTCATCTCCTCCCTGCTCCCCTCCAAGTCCACTGATAGGAGAGGACCTCCTCCCATTCCGTCTGACCCTAGCTTATCATGTCTCTTCAGGGCTGGCTGCAATGTCCTCTTCTGGGATCTAGCTAGGCTGCTCCTCCCTCAGGGAAGAGGGAGGGCTGAAGAGCCAGCAATTGAGTTCATGACAGAAATAGTCCCTGTTCCCCATACTGGGGTACCCAGTTGGATACTGAGCTACCATGGGCCATATCTAAGTAGGGGTTCAAGGTTATATCCATACATGGTCCTTAGTTGGAGAAACAGTCTCATAAAAGACCCCTGATCTATTTTGTCTTTGTGGAGCACTTCTCGTCGCCAAGTCTTGCTAACTCCCCCTTCTTTCATATGATTCCCTGCACTCTGCTGAAGGCTTGGTTGTGAGTCTTAATATCTGCTTTGATACATTGCTAGTTAAAGTCTTTCAGAGGCCCTCTATGGTAAGCTCCTGTCCTGATGCTTGTTTTCTCCTACATTCAATGTCCATCCCATTTGTCCATCTAAGTGAGGATTGATCACCCTGGCCTGGGTTCTCCTTCTTGCTTATAATCCCTAGGTTTATAGACTTCAGCATGCCCATCCTATCCTATAGGTCTATATAAGTGAGGATATATCATGTGTTTCTTTCTGCTTTGGGGATACCTCATTCAGGATGATCATTTCCACGTCCCATCATTTGCCTGCGAATTTCATGATTTCCTCATTTTTAATTGCTGAGTAGTATTCCATTGTGTAAAAGTACCATGATTTCTGTATCCATTCATCAACTGAGGGATGTCTGGGTTGTTTCCAGGTTCTGGTAATTACGAATAAAGCTGCTATGAACATGGTTGAGCAAATGTCCTTGTTGTGTACTTCAGCATCTTTTGGATATATGCCTAAGAGTGGTATAGCTGGGTCTTGAGGAATCACTATTCCTAATTGTCTAAGAAAGCGCCAAATTGATTTCCAGAGTGGTTGTACAAGATTGCATTCCCACCAGCAATGGAGGAGGGTTCCCCTTTCTCCATAACCTCTCCATCATGTCTTGTCACTTGAGTTTTATCTTAGCCATTCTGACAGAAGTGAGGTGAAATCTCAGGGTCATTTTGATTTGCATCTCCCTGATGGCTGAGGATGTTGAACATTTCTTTAAGTGTTTTTCTGCCATTCTACAATCCTATACAGAGTGTTCTGTTTAGCTCCATAACCCTTTTTTAATTGGATTACTTGCTTCATTGCTTTTTAACTTCTTGAGTTCTTTTTATATACTGGATATTAGCCCTCTGACAGTAGTAGGATTCGTAAAGATCCTTTTCCAATCTGGAGGATGCCGTTTTGTTTTGGTGACAATCTCTTTTGCTTTACAGAAGGTTTTTTAGTTTCATGAGGTCCCATGTATTTATTGTTTCTCTTAGAGACTGTGCTGTTGGTGTTCTGTTCTGAAGTAGTCTCCTGTGCCAATGAGTTCTAGGCTCTTCCCCACTTTTTCTTCTAATCGGTTTAGTGTGTCTGGTTTTATGTTGAGGTCTTTGATCCACTTGGATTTTAGTTTTGTGCAGGGTGATAAATATGGATCTATTTTCATTTTTCTGCATATAGATATCCAGTTGGACCAGCACTATTTGTTGAAGATGCTGTCGTTTTTCCATTGAATGGTTTTAGCTTCTTTGTCAAAGTCAAGTTTCCATAAGTGTGTGGGTTTATTTATGGGTCTTCTATTGGGTTCCATTGATCCACTATTCTGTTTATATGCCAATACCATGCAGTTTTCATTACTATTGCTCTGTAGTACACCTTGAGGTCAGGGATGGAGATACCTCCAGATGATCTGTTGGTGTACAGGATCACTTTGGAAATTCTGGGTTTTTTGTTTCTCCATATGAAGTTGAGAAATTTTCTTTCAAGGTCTGTAAATAATTGTGTTGGTATTTTGATGGGAATTGCATTTAACTTGTAGATTTCTTTTTGCAGAATGGCCATTTTCACTGTTATTCCTACAATTCCATGAGCACGAGAGGTCTTTCCATTATGTTATTGGTTTCTATTGTGAATCGTGTTGTTTCCCTAATTTCTTTCTCTGCCGTTTTGTCTTTGGTGTACAGGAGGGCTTCTGATTTTATTGAGTTGATTTTGTATCCAGCCACTTTGCTGAAAGTGTTTATCAGTTGAAGGAGTTCTCTGGTGGAAGTTTTGGGGTCACTCATGTGTATTATCATATCTTCTGCAAATAGTGATACTTTGACTTCTTCCTTTCCAATTTGTATCCCTTTGATCTCCTTTAGTTCTCTTATTGCTCTGGCTAGGAATTCAAGTACTATGTTGAAGAGAAATGAATGCAATGGGCAGTCTTGCCTAGTCCCTGATTTCAGTGGGATTGATTATAGTTTCTCTCCATTGAGTTTGATGTTAGCTATAGGCTTGCTGTATATTGCCTTTACTATGTTTAGGTATGTGCCTTGTATCCCTGATCTCTCCAAGACTTTAAATATGGATGGATGTTGGATTTTGTCAAATGCTTTTTCAGCATCTAGGGAGATTATCATGTGGTTTTTCTCCTTCAGTTTGTTTATATGGTGGATCACATTGATGGATTTCCATATATTGAACCACTTTTGCATGCCTGGATGAAGCCTGCTTGGTCATATTTGATGATATCTTCTGTGTTCTTGGATTTGTTTGCAAGTATTTTATTGAGTATTTTTGCATTAATGTTCATAAGAGAGATAGATCTGAAATTCTCTTTTTTTTGTTGGCTCTTTGTATGGTTTAGGTATTAAGGTTGCTTCATAGAATGAGTTTGGTAATTTTCCTTCTATTTCTATTTTGTGGAATAGTTTAGAGAGAATTGGAGTTAGTACTTCTTTGAAGGTCTGGTAGAATTCTGCACTAAAACCATCTGGCCCACGGCTCTTTTTGGAAGGGAGACTGTTGCTGACTGCTTCTATTTCTCTGGGTGATATAGGTCTATTCATTCTTTCTACCTGATCTTGACTTAATATAGTTAGATGGAATCTATCAAGAAAACTGTCCATTTAATTTAGATTTTCAAATTTTGTGGCATATAATCTTTGGTAGTAAGACTTAATGATAGTTTGGGTTTTCTCAGTGTATGTTGTTATGTCCCCCTTTTCATTTCTGCTTTTGCTGATTTGGATAGTTTCTCTCTGCCTTTTTTTAAGTTTGGCTAGGGGCTTGTCTATCCTGTTGAATTTCTCAAAGAATAAGCTCTTGGTTTCATTGATTCTTTGAATAGTTTTATTCATTTCTAATTGATTGATTTCAGCCCTGAGTTTGATTATTTCCAGCCGTCTTTTCCTCTTGGGTGTATCTGCTTCTTTTTTTTCCTAGGCTTTCATTTGGGCCATTAAGTTGCTTGTATGAGATATTTTGAATTTCTTTCTGAAGGCACTTAGTGCTATGAAACTTACTCTTAGCACTGCCTTCATTGTGTCCCATAAGTTTGGGTATGTTGTGCTTTCATTTTCGTTGAATTCTAGGAAGTCTTTAATTTCTTTCTTTATTTCTTCCCTAACCATGTTGTCCTTGAGTAGCAAGTTGTTCAGTTTCCATGTATGTGCAGGCTTTTTGCTATTTCTGTTGTTGTTGAGGTCCAGCTTTAGATCATGATGGTCAGATAAGATACAAGGAATTATTTCAATATTCTTGTATCTGCTGAGGCTTGCCTTGTGTCCAACTATATGGTCTCTTTTTGGAGATGGTTCCGTGAGTTGCAGAAAAGAAGGTATACTCTTTTGATGTAGGGTAAAAAGTTCTGTAGACATCTATTAGGTCCATTTGATAGATGGCCTCTGTAAGTGCCCTTGTTTCCCTGTTTTGTTTCTGACCAGATGATCTGTCCCTTGGAGAGAGTGGATTGTTGAAGTCTCCCATTATTAGGGTGTTGGGATCAATGTGTGCTTTCAGCTTTATGAATGTTTCATTTACAAATTTAGGTGGTCTTTTATTTAGGGCATAGATGTTTAAAATTGTGATGTCCTCCTGTTGGAACTTTCCTTTGAGGAGATGAAGTGCCCCTCTTCAACTTTTTGGATTAGTTTTGGTCAAAAGTCTATTTTATTAGATACTAGGATTGCTACTCCAGCTTGTTTTCTGTGTCCACTTGCTTGAAAAACTTTTTTCTAGCCCTTTATTCTGAGGTAGCATTTATCTTTGTTGCATAGGTGTGTTTCTTGGATGCAGCAGAATGTTGGATCCTGCTTCTACAGCCATTCTGTTAGTCTGTGTCTTTTTATTGGAGAGTTGAGTCCATTGACGTTGATAGATAATAGTGATCAATGACTGTTAGTTCCTTTTATTGTGAAGGTGGTGGTCTTACTATGATTCATTGCCTTTTTTTTCCTTTTTATTGAGAAGTTATATGTATCCTATATTTTCTTTTGTGTAGTTGTTTTCATTGGATTGAAGTTTTCCTTCCAGTACCTTCTGTAGGGCTGGGTTGCTTAAATTTTGTTTTGTCTTGGAATATTTTATATTCTCCATCTATGTTGATTTAAAGCTTTGCTGGGTATAGTAGTCTGTGTTGGCATCTGTGTTCCCTTTAGATCTCATGACATCTGCCCAGGCCTTTCTGGCCTTCATAATTTCTGATGAGAAGTCTGGTGTGATTCTGATTGGTCTACCTTTGTATGTTACTTGACCCTTTTCCCTTGCTGCCTTTAACATTTTTTTCTTTGTTCTGTAAGTTTAGTGTTTGTGAGTATATACCATGTGTGTCGTTTTGAGTCTGTGTTACCTAAGTCAGGATGCTATTTTCTAGTTCCATCCATTTGCCTGCAAATTTCATGATTTCCTTGTTTTTAATATGTAAGTAGCATTCCATCTTGTACCACATTTTCTCTATCCTTCAGTTGAGGAACATTTGGGTTGTTTCTAGTTTCTGGCTATTTTGACCAAAGCCCCAATACACATAGTTGAGCAAGTATATTTGTTATATGTTGGAACATCTTTAGGTTATATGCCTAGGAGATGTATTGCTTGGTCTTGAAGTAAGGCAGTTCCCCATTTTCTGAGAGAGTGCTAGATTGATTTCCAAAGTGGTTTTATAAGTTTGCAGTACCACCAGCAATGAAGAGTGTTCATCCTTCTCCTCAACCTCTCCATCAGGTGTTGCCAATTGAGTTTTTTATCTTAACCATTCTTATAGGTATAAGATGGAACATCAGAGTCATCTTAATTTGCATTTCCCTGATGACTAAGGACATTGAGCATTTTTAAGTGCTCCTCAGCCATTCAAGATTCCTATGTTGTAAATTCTCTGTTGAGCTCTGCACCCCATATTTTTTGGTATTTTAAAAAATAAATTTATTTTTATAATGCAAATATATTTATTGGGTACAGTTCATTATAAAGGTATTCATTGTGTGCTATTTAAGATTAAGCATGCAGCTATCCTAATCATTGGTCATGTCTTGATGAAAAATTCAAAATCTTTTCATTTATATTTTCAAAATAAAAACACCTCAATTATCTATGGTTACCATGCTGTGCCATAGTTCATCAGAGGCAACCTTCCCTGTCCATAACTCAATACCTGTTCACCAACCACAATACCTGCTGCTCTCCTAGCCTCTGCTGGCCACCTTTCTACATTGAACTCCTATGACATCTGCTTATTGGATTATTTAGTTTGTGTTTAGTTTTCTTGAGTTCCTTTTATATTTTGGATATTAGTATATAAAAAAAAAATCACCCTGACTGAGGTAACCCAGACCCTTAAAAGACAAATGTAGTTTATACTCACTCATAAGTGGATATTAACCATATAATACAAGATAACCCTACAACAATCCACAGACCTAAAGAAGCTAAGTAACAAGGAGTACCCTGGAGAGGATGCTTAATTCTCATTCAGAAGGGCAACTAGAATGGAAACTGGAAGTACCTGAAGAGAGAATATGACAGGAGCCTAACATAGATGTCCTTTGAAAAACTCTACCTAGCAGGGGATCTAAATAGATGCTGAGACTCAAAGCCAAACTATGGGTAGAACACAGGAAATCTTAGAGGGGCAGAAGGACTTGGAGGGAATAGGAACTCCACAAGAAGACTAACAGAGCCAACAAATCTGGGCTCAGGAGTGCCTACACAGACTAATGCACCAGCCAAGGACCATGCATGCAGTGAACCTAGGCCCTCTGCTCAAATGTAACCAATAGGCAGCTCAGTTTCCATGTTGGTCTCCCAGCAAGGGGAGCAGTGCCTATCTTTCACATGGACTCTATTGCCTGCTCTTTGATCACTTCCGCCTGGCTGGGCAGCCTTACCTGTCCACAGAGGAAGAAGATACAGTCAGTCCTGGTGAGGCCTGATAGACTCAGGCCTGTTGATAGTGGAGGAGGACACCCCTTTTCTTAGGACTAGAGGAGGAGAATGAGCAAGAAGAAGGAGGAAAAGTGGAACAGAGGAGACAGGGAGAGGGCTATGCTTTGAATGTAAAGTGAATAAATTAAAAAAAAATTAAATTAAAAAATTTTGAATGAATTTATCCAAGGAAATGAAAGACTTGTGCACTGAAATCTTTAAAAGGCTAAAGAAAGAAATTGAAGAAGACAGAAAACACCAATAGATGAAAAGACTCACATATTTATGGATTTATAAAACTCATATATGAAATGGTCATTCTACCAAAGCAATATATAGAATCAGTGAAATCCCTAACAATTCATTTCTGATTGTAAACAAACTTAGTTGACATTTTATACTTACAACCAGTTTCACTCTCTTAATTTTCTTTTCTTCCCTTATTTCCATCTCTTCCACACACTTTCCTCTCATCATTGTTGTTCTTCATAAGTAATTTACTGATTAAAGGCGCTGTCATAGTTTTGCCAGGCTCTTTTGTCTTCTGCATTTTTGATACACTGCTAGTTAGAGCTGGACATTTCTCCAGATACTTGATACTAAAGAGTATTTTGAGAAAGGTTCTTTTGACTAATTCACCCTTCCACACCTTTGCTATGGATATATTTCAGCTCTATATCCTTTGTCTGGCATGCTCCCAGATTTTTTCATCTAAGTAGAAATTGTATCACAATTCCAAGAAACACTGACTCATTTCAGTATCTAGATGTTAACAGGGCAGATTCTGACTGGTTGTATTGTTATTTTATCAGAGGTACTTTGGCAACATTTTTGTTTGCCTTTGTGTGGCAACAAACACAAAGCTTATGCCAGTTTCTGGAAGCACTGGTGCTTCTGTGTAAACTGTTACATTATCTCAAATTTGACACCTTCAGAAGGAGAAGACAGTAATAGACATAATGAAACAATGAAGCCTCTGTTGTCAAAAAATGGACCTTCTAAAACAAGTACATTTTGAAAATTTACATTAATCTTATGGTTGAGAACTAGTGCTATGGTTCATGTACTTTGTAAAAATTGCAAACATAGGTGACATTGATTTTGATTTTTCCTAACATTTCCTTTCCACCTCAGCCTCACAGAACTCACCTGTTCTGCCCCCCCATCACTGATCTGTGGCAGCCATCTGTGTAAGAAATCATGTTTCATGCTTTTTGATTATACCTTTCTTTTTTAATAAAATTATTTATTTTTATATCAATCACAGGTTAGGTTTTTTGCATCCCATGCGTAGTCCCCTCCCTCCCTGGCTCCCACCCTCCCCA
>JAQQSO010004128.1:0-13028 GCA_028658305.1 Pachyuromys duprasi | reverse complement strand
CCCATTCCCTCCTACCCTCCCACTCCCTCCCTCATCTCCTTCTTCCCCGCCCCCTCCAAGTCCACCAACAGGGGAGGACCTCCTTCCCTTCCATCCAACCCCAGCTTATCCTGTCTCCTCAGGGCTGGCTGCAAAGTCCTCCCCTGGGATCTAGCCAGTCTGTCACTCCCCAGCTTATATGGGGGAGGGTCAAAGAGTCTCTAGGTGTTTTAATTCAGCCAATAGAAAGCTTTTATGAAACTGGATGGAGAAGGGTGCATTAGCCAACTTTTCTTGGTAGTAACAAAATACTGAATGTTGGATAATATGCAAATAAATGAGTTTTATTTCACTTATAGTTCTGGAAAAATAAATCCCAGACTAGCTAAAAATAATCCTATACAATAAAAGATATTCTGGAGCTATCTCTATCCCTAATATCAAGCTGTACTACAGAGCAATAGTAATAAAAACTTCATAGTATTGGCATAGAAACAGACTGGTGGATCAATGTAGACAAATCAAAGACACAGAAACAAACCTACATACCAAAGAACACTTGATATTTGACAAAGGAGCCAAAAGCATACAATGGAGGAAAAACAGCATCTTCAACAAATGATGTTGGGGCAACTGGATGTTTACATGTAGAAAAATGCAAATAGAACCATATTTATCACCCTGTCCCCAAACTAAAGTTCAAGTAGATCAAAAATCTCAATATAAAACTAGAGACATTAAATCTATTTGAGAAAAAGTGTGAAGATTTTGTAGAACAAAGAACATTGTCAACAGAGCTAAAGAGCCTGAGAAAAGATCTTCACCAACCCTACATGTGACAGAAGCTAATGTCCAGAATATATAAAGTCAAGAAATTAGACACCAACAAACCAAATAATCCAATTAAAATATGAAGTACAGTCCTCTCCATACATTGCCCATGGTTGGGGTATTGTTCTCTTCAGGATCCCAAGGGCTCAGTTATATAGCTCTGTTGGTCTCCTCTTGGTCTTTCTATCTCCACCTCCTTTCCTAAGATTACCTGGACTCTGCCCAAAGTTTGGCTATGAGCCTCAGCCTCTGCCTCGATACTTCAATCAGTAGAGTCTTTCAGAGGCCCTCTGGGATAGGCTTTTGTTCTGTTCCCTGTCTTCTCCTACTTCAGATATCTATCACGTTTGCCCTTCTGAATGAGGATTGAGCATCTTCCCTAGGGTTGTTCTTGTTGTTTAGCTTCTTTAGGAGTATAGATTTTCGCATCTTTCTGTTTCTGAGTTACCTCACTCAATATATTTTCTAGTTACCACCATTTGCCTGAAAATTTCATGACTTCCTTATTTTTAATAGCCGAATAGTATTCCATTCTGTAAATGTACTACCTTATCAGTGGACTGGGAGAGTGGCACATGTAGAGAAAAGGGAGGGAGGGTGAGATTGGGAGGGGAAGAGAGAGGGAGCTATAGGGGGGATACAAGTGAATGAACTGTAATTAATGCAAACAAAAATAATTTTAAAAAGAAATACTCAATGTCACTAATCATCAGGGAAATACAAACCAAAATGACTCTGAGATTTCTTCTCATACCTGTAAGTATGGCTAATATCAACAGCTCAAATAATGGCATATGCTTGCCAGGTTGTAGAGACAGGGGATCTCTCCTTCATGGCTGGTGGGAGTGCAAATTTGTACAGCCACTTTGGAAATAAATCTGGTGCTTTGTCAGAAAATAAGAAACAACAATATCTGAAGACCCAGCTATACCACTTCTGGCCATATTGCCAAAAGATTCTCCACCATATAACAAAAACATTTGCTCAATTATGTTCATATGGCTTTATTTGTAATACCCAGAACCTGGAAAAAACCCAGATGTTCCTCAGCAGAAGAAACTGTGGTACAGCTACACAATGTAATGTAATACGATTTAGCTATTAAAAACAAGGACATTGTGAAATTTGCAAGCCAATAGATGGATCTGGAAAAAATCATCTTGAATGGGGTAATCCAGACCCAGAAAAGCAAAAATGGTATATTCTAACTCGTAAAAGATATTAGCCATATAATATAAGATAACCATACTACAATTGAGAGATGTAAAGAATCTAAGTATTGAGAAGGGCCTTATGGAGAATGATTAATTCTCATTCAGAAACAAAATAGACAAAGGAAGAGAGCCTACCATAGATGTCCTCTGAAAGATTCCACCCAGCAGGTAACAGAAGCAGATGTTGAGCCTTACAACCAAACTTGGGGAGTTTTATGGAAGAATGTGGCAACAGAAAGATACAGATGAGACAAGAATTCCATAAGAAGAACAACAGAGCCAACAAATCTGTGTCCAGATAATCCTGTGGAGAATTGACCCAGTGATACCACCCCTAGGCATCTCTCCAAAATATGCTCAAGGACATTTGTTCAACCATGTTCATAGCAGCTTTTTTCATAATAGCTAGAATCTGGAAAAAACCCAGATGTCCCTCAATGGAAGAATGGATACAAAAATGTGGTACATTTGCACAATGGAATACTGCTGAGCTATTAAAAACGAGCAAATCATGAAATTTGCAGGCAAATCATGGGAACTAGAAAAGATCATCCTGAGTGAGGTATCCTAGAAGTAGAAAGACACACATGCTATATACTCAGTTATAAGTGGATATTAGACACACAATATAGGCTAAACATACTAAAATCTGTACACCTAAAGAAGCTAAGCAAAAAGGAGGACGATAGTAACACAATCAATCCTCATTCAGAACGACAAATGGGATGTACATTGGAAGAGGGAGAAAACAGGGAACAGGAAAGGAACCTACCACTGAGGACCTCTGAAAGACTCTACCCAGTAGGGTATCAAAGCAGATGCTGAGACTCATGGCCAAACTTTGGGCAGAATGCAGGAAATCTTATGAAAGAAGGGGGAAATGAAAGACCTGAAGGCAACAGGAGCTCCACAAGTAGAGCAACGGAACCAAAAATATCTGGGCACAGGGGTCTTTTCTGAGACTGATTCTCCAACTAAGGACTATGCATGGAGACAACCTAAAATCTCTGCACAGATGTAGCCCCTGGCAGCTCAGTGTCCGAGTAGGTACCCTAGTAAGGGAAATATGGGCTATCTCTGACATGAACCCAGGGGCTCTTTGATCACCTCTCCCTGAGGGGGAACAGCCTTACCAGGGCACAGAGGAAGCCAATGCCAGCCCTGATGAGACCTGATAGGCTAGGGTCAGATGGAAGGGGAGGAGGACCTCGCCTATCAGTAGAATTGTGGAGGGGCATAGGAGAAGAAGAGCGAGGGAAGGTGGGATTAGAAGGGTACAAGGAAGGGGGCTACAGCTGGGATTAAAAAATGAATAAATTGTAATTAATGAAAATAAATTAATTTATAAAATCTACTTATTTTTCTGTTAGAGAGGAGATGAAGAGACTGTTAATGAGCACAAACTCAGCAAATGCTTTTAAAATTTATACAAACATTAAAATAACAACCCACTTTAGTTGTAATTTATCCCATAGCTTTTGGAAACATTTGCAGCCTGTTTCAAACAAAAGCCTTACCTTCTAAGAGATCCAAATTGAAGGCTTTATTTATAAACTTTTAACCTACTCTAAATCTTAATGAAATGGTGGCTGTCACCTGAAAGAGGAAGCTTGATAAGTAAATTTGAGTCCCTTTCCAAAGAGGAGAAAAGAAGACAAACATGATCCTGGCAAGAGAAACCAAACTTCTACTTCAAAAGAGTTGATTAAAACTGATGCAAACAGAGCCACAAAAGTCAGGATAGATAGATAGATAGATAGATAGATAGATAGATAGATAGATAGATAGATAGATAGATAGATAGATAGATACATAGATAGATAGATAGATAGATAGATAGATGAGAAGTTTATATATATGTAGTTACTATATATATAGTAACTCTATCTATCTAGATATAAATATCTATCTATCTATATCTAGATATATAGATATAGATAGAGTTACTATATATATAGTAACTATATATATATATATATATATATATTTCTCGTATATGTGTAGGAACCCTATACTGAGGTATATGTTTTATGTGTTTTGATGTATATTTCATTCAAATCAAATGGAATTTTGAAATGCTATTAACTTTAGCAAGGAAAATATGAATTAGATTGGGAAAGACAAAGATAGTTTCCCAAAAGATCCTCACATTTTGTCTTCAGCAGTGTCCTTTGATTTGTTAGTCCAAATAATCAAGAAACTTGGTAGCTGAAATTTTCTACGTATAAAACTCAAGGAAATGCTATCACAGCGACGATTCTTAGCCTCAGCGTTATTTGGAGATTTTTGCCAGAGTCATTCCAACCACAATGCTTGAGCATTGTTGTGAAGTTCACTGGACCTTGGATACATTAAAGACATCTCTAGATGGGTCTGTAAGGGCATTACCAGAAATACGTACCAGAGAGGTAGGACCCTGATCCGGCCAGGCTGCCGTTTTCAACAGAGGCTCAGATGTAAAGAACTTGGAAGAGAAATCATTTCCTTTTTGGCTTAGAAGTCATCCTTCTCTGTTGCTGCTTCTTTTCCTGGCATCAGAATCTAATCCTTCGGACTTAAATGTTGGGCTTTTACCATGGACTGAAGAATGGTACATCACCAAGAATTCTACATCCTCCAAACTGAACTAGAACTACACTCAAGATCAGTGGACTGATCAGCTTCTGTGTTTCTGTCTCCCCAGTGTATGGATGACCATCTTGTACCATTCTGCTTAAATCTATTCATTATATATATATATATAGATAGATAGATAGATATAGATATATATATATAATATATATATATATATATATATTCTCTTAGCTTTGTTCCTCTAGAGAATCTTAAATAATTTATAAACCCAGTAACCTGAAAAAAATGGCAGACAAGAAAACCATCATTTAGATATATGTTCAAAGTTAAACTTGGAAAGCTATAAAATGCCAGTAACAACGTAATGAAAAGAGAGAGTTCATGATGAATAACCATCTTCTCTGTGAAAGATACTGGAAATGGGTTGGATAGGTGCCGTGTGTCTGACATAGCAAACTAAATGTTAAAAGTTAAGAGTAAAATCAGCCAGAAAAATTAAGGTACAAAATTTTTGCATATATCCTTCACAGAGTCTGCATGAAAGCCTCACACGCGCGCGCGTGCGCACACACACACACACACACACAGTAGAGTTGTTGAAATGTTCAACTCTATTTACTTTTTTACTCCTTCATCTCTATCAGTTTTTGCTTCTACACTGAAGTTGAATGAACACTTGAGTCTGTCTGCCTGTTATGTTATTCTTTTACAACTTTGCATGTCCTATTTTAGTTACTTAATTGCTATAAAATCTTCTGTGTCTAATATAGGTAATCTACTTATGTCATTAAACCTAAGGTAATTTAATTGCAGCTAAAACTACAGTTGGGTGAGAGTCATTTCAAGGAAAATTTTATCCAATTCAGTTTGTTAGTTTATAACTGATTTAAGCCCCTCAAAACCCTGTAGTGAAATTCCTCTACTCCCAAGCGTGCTCTCCCTCTTAACCTTATCTTTCACTGCACTTACTAAGATCTGAAAACCATATTGAACATTGTTAACACCAAAGCCCACCACTGGCTCAGCATCCGCATTGGATTGCATGGATTTCCCATGAATGTACAACTAGCACAACACATTGTTACATCCCTGCGAGTAAAAGAAGAGTTTTGTACAGCATGGCTGCTCCAGGATATGCATATTTACCAAAGTCTCCTGCTAAAATTATCTCTGTGGCAATAGCCTGGCAGGAAGTGAAAGATGCAAAGTAACAGAGCAATCCAAGGTCAAATTCACCAAGCCACCTTTTAGATGTGGCTACATTTCAGAAGCAGCAACTGTTTCCTGAGTTTTACTGAGTTTGATCTACACAGACATTAATTTCTGCAATGAAATGATTGCTGTATACTGCTTCTATGTTGCCCTACCTGACAGCAGTTATTCCTAATATGACATGTGCAAGTCTATTTGTTTTAGCTTCTTTATTTTCATGGGGTTGGTGATTAGAAATTGTGCAATATCTCAGAATTGGTTTGAGACTCTAATTTTCCCGCATTCCCCAAGAGAGTACTGTCAGAAATAGAATCTTCTTTTAAATGGAATGGTTCGCTTTAAATGATTGTCCAAAAGCATAAGAAGAATGGAATAAGAACAACTGCCTCATTATATTACTTGACTTTAGAAATAACAAAGTTGCCTTTGTTCAGTGTGATTGTCTTAATTTTTCTAGGTCCCTCTCTCCTTACCTCCCTTAGGCAACTGATAGGTTGCCCTGATTGCAAACATCTTCCATGGGACACTTTGGTCACATAGCTTGAGCAATCTACCAAAAGCAATAGCAGCATGATATAAAAGGTCTTTTGTGTATGAGTCCCTTTCTTCACTAAAGAAAAGCATAATGGGAATGAGCTTCTAAAAGCTTTAAACCTGCTGGTCAAACAGGATTGCCATTAAGAGCAAAGGCAATAAAAAGTTTTTTTGAAAAGTTGAAACTGTAATGGAAGTGCTAGAAAAAGGAAGTCACAGTACAAGGGTGACCAGTCTTTCAGGGGAGTGACATGCCTCTTTCAGAAGGTCCCTGTTAACACTTATCAGTTCCTCTAAGGTCCAACTCTGCCAATGTTCAATGTTTAATGACCTCAAAAGGCCCTTTACCTTTTCACTGTGAATTTTTATACTGATTTCCAACATGACCTTTTGTAGATTTTATTGTTTTGCTTGCACAATATTCATAGAAAGCTATCAGTCACAACATAAAATTCATCTTACACAACATGGTGGTTTCAGATTTGGACAGAAAATCTTGGGGGCTTTGGCATTCTCTCCCAGGGTCTGCTGGTTTTGAGGAGACAATGGTGTTCTCTCCCAGCCACTGTTGGTCCTGAGGCTCATATTCCCATCCATTCTCAGAGAACTCAGTGGATGAGCTATTACATTTGATCTGCTTCCCACTATTCAAATAAGTGTCCCTGCAGTCCTGCTGAGCCTGTCCCCCACAAGTCTGCAGCCTTGTCCCACCTTTCTGAAATGCAAGTTCCCAGTCTGAACAATTAGCCACCTTTCTTACTTTCTCATATGGGTCCAATTCTATCAGTTATAAACTTTGTTTTATTAAGGTTTAGTTTATCTGATGCATATTAATGCTTTCCCTGAATTCATTTCTGTGACCATAGTATGTTCATTGCCTACATAAGCCAGAGTTACAGAAAGTAGTGAGCCACCACATGGTAGATAGGAATCAAAATCTGGTCCTCTGCAAGAATTAGCAAGTGTTCCTAAAGACTGTTGCATCTCTCCAGCCTTGATTATATACTATATTTGCATTAATTTATCTTTTCTCATTTGTACGAAAACCTTTTTTTAGCAATTGCTTTCCCTACATCTGACTTTAAAAATGATTACGTTTTACTGTTTATTATTTACTCTTCATACATAAATTTCACCATTTTCTTTAATGTAAATTCACTTTACATTTGTAGATGGTTTGCTATCCCTTTGGCTGTTATTTTATATTTTATTTTTTTGAGGCTGGAGTATATTGTAGTCAATGAGTACTGAATAAGTCTTGAATATTACCAAAAGAGTCTTTACTGATTCAAGAAGTTTTTTTGTTTTGTTTTGTTTTTTGGTTGTTGTTGTTTCGTTGGTTTTTTTTTTGTCAAAATTTACCCTTCATTTTATTTATAAATTTCTTAATTTTGAGATAAAATGGCCAAGTGCAATTGCAGCCTAGGAACAGGAGGGAAGAGAAAAACACACTACATAAAGTTGAATCTTTCTTTAGCAAGATGGCTATTGAAGCTGAAGGGTCATAATTTAGCTTCAGACAGCTTTGCTACGGGCACAGCTAGTGTTCTGAATTGGCAGTGAGCTAACCTCTTTGAAGAGTTGAAACTCCATTCTAAGGTCTTTGCAGTCAGACAGTGGGGATGGTTTAGAGTCTTTACCCCAAAGCAGGGAAGATGCTTGGCAACTCATACACATTCCAAAGACCAGCTGGGCTTCTAAAGGCTAAGGGAGAGTTGATTCAGTACTGACATAAATTCCATGGTACAGTGAAGCATGAAGAATGATCAAACAGTTCACAGCATACCAATAAATTCCTTCTGCACTTCAATCAGCGGGTCCCTAACCTGTATTCAGTTTAGGACCCTTCTATGTGGAAACCCATCTCATTTTCAGGTCATTTTAATTATTAATAAACCTCTTTCACTACAATTTCCATTTGTTTAACCTCTTCAAAGTATTACTCCACGGTTAAGTTTGCCGTTGGTGCTTTCAGACCACTTACACAGCTTGCTGCCTCCTAAGTCCATTGCAGTTCTCCCTAAGTAGCAATGAGTTCTGCATTAGCGTTTCATGGCATTGTGATTACTGATCACACACTCTCCAGTCAGAATGTGTTCCTGTTCCTCTGGAATGAGAAATACATGAAAGTTTTATGAGAGGTGAAGATGGCTATGGGATATTTTTAAACAGTTTCTTAGTTTTTCATTCTTCCTCCATTTTCTGAATTTAGATTTTAATAAATTTATGTTTGGCTCCTGGTGACATGCAGCTAGTGAAAGCTGACCCGGTAAGTGTTTTTATATTTTTAAGTTCCTTTCAACACACCACATTTTGTTATTCTGAAAACTCAACATAGAGAATTGATTTGAAGCTGCAGGGTCCATTGCTCATTATTGGCTTCAGAATTAAGAACAGCCTCATCAATTATCCTGGAGTGCTTGTGCTTGAACATATGACCCAGCAGATAAAAAGAGAAGAGGAGTCTGCAAGGACCTGTGTGGGTGAGCACACACATATGTGGGGGAGGGGATATTTAGACAAAAAGTAAGGCAAAAGTTAATGTAAATAATTCTATCATTTTACCAGTCACTTGTTGAAATGATATTTGAGTCACTGAGTAGTGAATCTGACTTCTGCCTCACCATCTCTTCAGTGCCGTCCTCCATCATGGTCACTGATAATGCTCTGAGATGTTGGTGCTTTGATAAACACACTGATTCTTAAAATATGTAACTCCACAACAAAATGGTTGAAGAGTATGTGAGCAGTAAGTTGCACACAACACACATAATGTCTATAGGAACTGAGTTGCAGCTGAATGAATTCCATATGCAGTGTCCTCTTTCCTATATAGACTTCTCGTTTTGGTTCTCTCACTCTTCTCTCTACACAGACTCCAGGGGCTGTCATGTTTGCTTACATGTGTGCTTTCCATCTGCAATACCCTCCTGATTTCACACACGACTTTGTATCATATTTGGCATCTCAGATGAGAGGCTGCCACTTCAGAAGCCTTGTGTTTCTCAGGTGGGGTTAGGTGGTTTCCTGTTGTGTTTATTTTAAGGGCTATGTTGCTCTTCAAACACAGGATTTATTCCCCTAATCAGAACACATTGCCTAGCTCTTTGCTTTTTACTCATTGTGATAGGAATTCCATTCTCCAGCTCCCTGGGTATGGATTCCAAATAAAGGAATAACTAGAATTAGCACATTATGATTTAGTGCTTAATAGATCATGTGCTGAACACCTCATGAATTTCTCTTGGTTAATTCTTCTTTTAAATAAAATAACTTTGAGAGAGAAGCACTGTCCTGGTCACGATTACACATTAAAGTTCAGATTTATTAGAGTATGTGTAACACCTTCACCCTTACCTGGTCTTGGTATCAGACTCTTTGTGCAAAGAATTAATTTGCTCCTGTTCACAGAGCCTCATGAGCCCAGGAGCAGTATACTGAGCATTGTTCCCTCGCGTGGATCACACATTCTCTAACTGGCATCAGAGGACTTAAAAACCCTCAACACTCATATTTGGTTCTGTGCACAGTGGTTAAATTAAAACTCCACTGAGGTTTAGAATTTCCCATTTCATTAGTTAAATGGACCCTGATTTCCCCGTTTTACTGCTCTTTTTTTTAAATTTTTTGATCTATGAGTTTTTCTCAGTGTTTTGCAACTTGAAAACATTTTATCAGACATGTGGTTTGAACAGGTGTGTAATAGGTGTTAAAATACTATGGGGAATGCTTTTTCAAACTTTCCTTTCTGGCAATAAACTTTCTTAAGTTATAGAGTGTTAAAAAGCTAACTCTTGCTACTTTGACTCATAGTTTCTTTAGTTAATTGGTATTTTTTCTGCTGTTTATACATAGTAAGAGTTTTTAGTGTAATGTTTTTAAAAAATCCATGAATATAGGCAATTTAGGTCAGGTGGGTCTACTTTTCTTCTCCGTGGTCTATAGGAGCCAACACCAAGGGCTGGTATGTTTGGATCTTAACCCCCTGAATGTAACTTTTCCTTGTAAATATAACAACATCTGAGCATCAGCTTGCCCACAAGTCAGAAAGAAATAAAAGTAAGAAGTTTTGGCTTAAACAGATATATGCATATTTATTTGCTCTAGGTCTATAGGAATTGTAGTAAAATACTTTTTATGTAACGAATATAACTGTGTGTTTGATATTCCGAACTAATTAGAATTCAGCATCTAAATACAAACTAATAAAATGAATTTTAAACATTTATTTATATTTAATGTATGTGAGTTTATACGTATATGTTGAGTAAAAATAACAGAAATCAAGGACAACTTTTGAGAATCTGTTCTCTCTTTCCATTTCATTGTCCCTGAAGATCGAACTAAGGTCTTCAGGACTGGCAGCAAGTGTCTTTACCTGCTCAACTTCATCTATCTTGCTGACCCCAAAATAGATTATTTTTAAATGTTTGAAATATTATTACATTATATTTTCATCATGATATGTTTGGCCACAGTAAAAATGAACCTCAGGTTCTTCACCATTAATTTGTACAGAAAATACAAATGTAGAAAAACTCCATCCTGACACATAGCAAAATACTATAGACAATCCAGGGAGCATTTTCAGTAACTATAAAGTATCATAAAGGGTTACCCAAGTCTAAGTGGCTAATAAAAGGAGTACTTATAATAACAAAGAGATGGATGACTTTAGTTCATGTTTTTACCACGTGGTGGTATGGTAGTATATCACATGCTTTCAAAGGGAAACATAGAAAAGAAAAACATTATCAGTTTCTGTTGATACTGTGGTAGGCAAACAGGTCTTTACCCAAACATCTCATTTCTAACTCCCCGGAATCTGAGAAAATGTGGAAAGTGAAGTTAGACTATATGAAGAACTAAAGCTGGTTATAAGCTAACACAGCAGGAGGAGGCTCTGTGGCATGATGTGGGCAGATCCAGTGTGATCTCAGGGTTCTTAGGAAGAAAGGATAGAAGCAGAGACATTTTTTTTTTTCCAAATGGGTGTGCAATAGTCAGAAAGCTCAACATGGCTGCTCTGAGGATGGAGAGGGCATAGAGAAGCATGTGGCTTCTGGGAAGGAGAAAACTGGGGCATAGGACTCTCCCTTAACACCTTCAAAAAAGAAACAGACAAATTCATTGCAGCTCTTCCTGTATGAGACCAGTGTTTGTTTGTTTGACCTACAACACAAAATGTTATCGGATTTGATAAGACTGAGCTAAGTTTGCAGCAGTTTCCTGAAGCACTAAAAAAAAAAAAAAAGCCAAAACATCTGTATGTCTGCATGTTCTATAGGAATCACTCATGTCATTGTTGTTATAGCTCTGGTACCAAGAATAGAGCCTGAGTCATAATATATATTCAGTAAATGTCTGTTGGCTTTCCTTTCTTTTAGTGTTTTTATATAACAACTGTCGGATAAGGGTCACAGTACTTTGTACTTTGTAAAGCATGTTCATATGTACTATCAGAGTGTACACTATAAAAGGAGGCACACCAAGAAGTAGTATTGTTTTTAACTTACAGATAAAAAAAACTAAAGGTAAAAGGCATGAGAGAAACTAGACAGTGTCTCAGCTCCTAAAGGAGAAACTTGTGCTCCAAGTCTTTTGTTGGAATTTTAGAACATTAAGAGGTTTTAGTCCTTAACAAATCAGTTCAGACATTCACATTAAAATGTGAGTAAACAAGAATTTTTGTAATACCAGAAACATAAAGCAAAGTAGATAAGTCAAATTGCCATGTAATTCCCCAGACACCAATAGAAAATAAAGACAAAAGAATAACTATCCAGGGATATGATGTAAAATCATTACTGAAGGCAGATTCTACACATTTAAATGACATCCAAACATAGTTTTAAAATGCTTTCAGCTGAAAAATACATATACATAAAAATTAACTTTTCAAAGCAAAGTCAGGAATATTAATTGATGTAAAATATTGTTTCCATGCAGGTTTTTAGAGAGGAGAGGGAGGAGGAATGCTGACCCTATGTTTAAAGATAGAAGTGCACAGCTACCAATGCTCACAAAGATGGATCTATATGACAAAAATTTAAATAAGCTAGTGGATGAAGAAACTGGTCACCATAATGTTATATAATGAACAAGGGAAGTTGGGAAGTCAGAAGGAGAAAAAAGAAAAGACAAGTGATAATTGTGAAAGTATCAATCAATTTCACATTGCATTTGTGAAGACTGATGGAGTAAAGCAAATCTCACATCTCCCTAACGATGACTCGCTGGAGAGCCTGGGAGGAGCTCAAAGAAGCCATTAAAAAATGTTGACCTCTGGGGGGGTCAATGTAGCGATGTATCAGAGCAGATATTAAGACTCGCGATCAAGCCTTTGGCAGAGGGCGAGAAGTAATGATAGATATGGGGGAGGTTGTTGAGACTTGGGGAGAACAAGAGCTCCACAAAGACCAAACTAAGCAGGGCACAGGGGTCTTGTATGAGACGGTTTCTACAATCAAGGACCATGTGTGGATGTGGCCTGGAACCCCCGCACAGATGGGGCCCATGATAGCTCGTTGTTGGACTGAAGACCCTAGTGAGGGAAACAGGGACTGTTTCAGTCATGAACTTGATGGCTGACTCTTTGACCCTCCCCCATACAAGCCGGGGAGTGACAGACTGGCTAGATCCCAGGGGAGGACATTGCAGCCAGCCCTGAGGAGACAGGATGAG
>JAQQSO010004127.1:0-13028 GCA_028658305.1 Pachyuromys duprasi | reverse complement strand
GTGGCTGCTTTATTTGTAATAGCCAGAATCTGGAAACAACCCAGATGTCCCTCAGTTGAGGAATGGATACAGAAATTGTGGTACTTTTACACAATGGAATACTACTCAGCAATTAAAAAGGAAGAAATCATGAAATTCGCAGGGATTTTTTTTTAAATATGATTTTTGCAAAGTATACTCTAGATCTCATACTTGCAAGACAATTGATTTACTGAGTCATGATTTCTGAACAAAGTAGCCATTTTCATTCACTGTAATATCTTGTATACAGAAAGTCTAAATATGATTAAAATGAGATAATTCTTTATTTAAATTTGGTAGAGTATCCATTTACTAGTGGTATAAAACAAAATTTAAATTTACTTCTGAGACTGGTATCATGGTTAGGAAGCATTATAATTATAAAATACATAATATGTCAATATGCATTTGAAAAACTTCTCCATGAAAAATTTGACTATATGGCAATGCCAGGGTATAAAAAGTATAAAAATTAAATGGGTTTACAGTCATTGTTTCAAATATTTTCACTTATTTTTCCTGATTTTTTGGCATATACACTTTCTGAAGTTATAGTTAATTATAGAAGTTATACAAAATTATAAATTCTGAATTATGTAACCTACAAGATTCCTACTATAATGATCTCTTAACAGTGTTTGAGATCATCTTTCCTAAATACCAAAGTGGTAGGCTCTAAAAACATCTATTTAGTTGGTATATTCTGCCAGTCATATGTCTGGGCATTGGGTAACTGCTATATGTCTACTTGAAATGTGATCTGGCTAGACGTTGATCTTGCTGTGTTTTTTATTTCAAGATAACTCTCTCTAAATCACTGTTACCTCCTTTACTTTATGTGGTAATACTAATTAATATCTAGTATTTCTCTGCTTCTATGACATGTTCCAGGGGTGATATGAACACGTATTTACTCATTGCAATTAGGGAATGAATGACAGACTAAAGGGAAAAATTTGGTGGCAATTTAATGAAAATCAATGTTATAGGTTTCCTTTCAGGAATATATGTAAGTGGTTACTTACAAAAGCAATAATGACTAAAAGATCCATCATCAAAGTCAAACTTATATGGGTGACCCCTCAAGAAAGCTAGAAATTTGGAACATATTTCCTACATTTTATGTACTTTCACAGTTGCAAGTGTGTTTCTATCAAGATGCTTTGTTGACGTGAACATTTTGTAGAAAACTCAGTTTTCCTAACATTCCTTAAGGAAAATTCAGGAACTATGAAAGATCATTCTGATTGAGGTATCCCAGAAGCAGAAAGACACACATGGTATATACTCACTTATAAGTGGATATTAGACATATAATACAGGGCAAACATACTAAAATCTGTACATCTAAGAAAGCTGGGCAAGAGAGACCCTAGGTAAGATGATCAAACCTCACTTAGAAAGACAAACAGGATGTACATAGGAAGAGGGAGAAAACAGGTAACAGGACAGAAGCCTACCACAGAGGGCCTCTCAAAGACTCTACCCACCAGGGTATCAAAGCAGATGCTGAGACTCAGCCAAACTTTGGGCACAGTACAGGAAATCATATGAAAGAAGGGGGAGATTAAGGACCTAGAGGGACAGGAGCTCCACAAGGATAGCAACAGAACCAAAAAATCTGGGCACAGGGTTTTTTTTCTGAGACTGATAGTCCAACCAAGGATCATACATGGAGATAACCTAGAACCCCTTCACAGATGTAGCCCATGGCACCTCAGCCTCCAAAGTGAGTACCCTAGTAAGGGGAACAGGGACTGTATCTGACATGAACTCATTGGCTGGATCTTTGATCACCTTCACCTGAGGGGGAAGCAGCCTTACCAGCCACAGAGAAAGACAATGAAGCTATTCCTGATGAGACCTCATAGGCTAGGGTCAGAGGAAAGGGGAGGAGGAGCTCCCCTATCAGTGGATTGTGGGAGGGGCATGAGAGAAGAGAGAGGAAGGGTGAGATTGTGAGGGGAAGAGGGAGTGAGTTATAGCTGGGATAGAGAGTGAATAAATTGTAATTAATAAAAGAAAATAGCTAATAAAATAAAATACAAAGAAAAAAGAAACTCTACTTGTTTAAGAGCATTTTGTACTAGTTCTTACTGTTTATGTAAGTTTGCTGATGAGATGGTGGCTACAGAAACTAGTCATACTAAGCAACTTCCTGAAGTTACTGCTTTGTTTACTTTGAGTTTTAAGGAGCTTGCTTCACTTTAGAGCATCCTGAGTTTCAAAGAACTTCCATAAGAATAGGAGAGTTCAGTACAGTTTAGGAAATTCTCTTTTAACAACCTTCCCTCTAAGATGGAATATGTTATCTAGAAGGAAACTTCCTTGCAGCACTGAATGAACTCATTAATGCTTTGAGAGAAATTAGCTTCCTTCTATATCTTACTTAGATCTTTAGTAAGTAATGGAAAAAGTGTCCCCTACATTAAATCAATCTCATGCTTAGAATCTCTCATTTTATTCATCTCACAGGAGCAATGAGATATTTCACCTGATTAGGTAGAGTTCATCAAGGACAATATTCCAATCTTAAGGTCAACTGACTAGGAACTTTGATTAAATCTGCAAGTTCCCCTCATGGGTGTTCCTACGTTGCTGTTCAGCTGAATAACTGGCAAGAGTTTCTGTGTGATGGAAATCAGAGGAGACATCTTAGAGTTTTGTTTAGCATAAGCAGTGAATAAGCCATTCACAATCTTTTTCTTTCTTAACACATGCAATTAAGTTCAGTAGAAAAATTAATGCCCAAACCATGATTTAGATGCATTTTGACAAGTGTTAAATAGAAGTGTAGTTTGCTATCAGCATACTTAACCATAATAATCCTATTGGCAATCAAACTGACCTAACTAACTAAAGCATCATCACTGAGTAGTTTTAGTGGAAGAGATGTGGCACAAATGGACTTTCCTGGGATCTGAAAACTGCTGTGCAATTTTCCTTCCCAGTTCCTAGTGCAAGCCACTTCCTCCCTTCTTGCACATTCATTAAGACAGTCTGTAGATATTCATATTTTCCTAGATATATGAAAGATAGGTTTGAACTGTTATTCTTAATATATGTGATTGAAAATGGAAGCAAAAGTAAATCCCAAATAATGGATTAAGCAGTGATACACTGCAAAAAAAAAAAATAGTAGGACACTGATCCTTCCTCTTTTGGTCTGTGTGTTCTTCCAACTTCCGTTCAGATAGCACCTTCTTTAGTTGCAGCTCTGTTTTTCTCAAGAGTAACTGTTCTTTTAGTCATAATTTGCTAAAGGAAACAATTCCCTTTCATTTTATGTTAGGTGTTTTTGTCCCTTCTTTATTTTACCTTGTCCAAATAATTATAAATATTCCTTCCTCAATTATTCTGTCTTCATGTAGAGTTTGCTTCTTGATATCATAACTAGTAGAGCATTTGTCACAACTTTGTATTTTTCACACAGTTACACATTTAAATTCATATATGATCACAGAGGACTATAAAATATTAGATGCTAATAAATGTGATTATAACCAAATAAATATATTCTGAAAGCAGTTTTAGAGATAGTAGCTTATTTTCAGAGCATGACCATTTTTTACTTCCCTTTACTTCCTCTTTCTGCTGTCTTGAGAAGAATAAGTATATGACACCAAGCCTCAAATAACATGGTAAGATATTGAACTCTGAAGGGTGAATGAGCAAAAGACAGAAACAGAGTGAATTCCTGAAGATAACTTTGAGTCACCATTCTATTTGTGAGCTTTATGTTATGAATACCTCCTGCTGCTTGTAGTGTTTTATTTCCCTCAGGAAGAGGCATGTATCCAATATATCCACTCCCACTCTCTTTCCACCATGCTCCATCCCACAGGACAGTGTGCTTGGTGGGTTATTAAGGAAATGTGTGTTCCTGGAGTTACACGCTTTATTTCTTCTGAGGATAGCTGGCAGCAGACGCAAACAAACCATGTCTGTAGTTTCCCAGGATGGTCTTCATCTCAAAGCTCAAGTAATTTTGACTAAACACACATCTCTCAAGTGCTTTACATCAATTGAAAAATATCAGAATTTCTCTTCACACTTTTATAACACTTTGCAAGAGTTTGTATTCCCCAATCTTTAGTTTCTAATTCATTTTAATGTTCATTTTTATTCCTTAATGATAAAGTGAAAAGTGCTTTCCATACAATTTTATTGGGTAAGTATAATATTCTTTATTCATGAGGTCAAGTTTTATTTTCAAAACACTTTTCTTCTGGCCTGCCTCATGAGTCCAAATCTAAAGGTAATAAAACAAAACCCCACATTTTTCCTGTTTTGATTTCTCCTCATCGGCTTGATGATCTGGATATTTCATAATCAATTTTGTTCCATAACATATTCTATTTCTATCAAATATGCATTTCCCTGATACATGATTAATAGAGTAATATCCCTCCTGCAAATTACTGTTCCCTTAATATTTATATGATAATAGTTGACTTCTTTGGTGACATTTGGAAAGTGATGATAAGAACTCAGCTTTTATTTCATGACAATTCTTATTCCTTTACCACATTTAGGGATGTAAAGCAGGCAGAGATTCTGAATTTAAATCTTCCTATAATTTAGATTTCTGGAAATTAATCCAGAGAATAAATTGAAACAAATATGAGAAGACATAGGTTTGAGAACCAGAAGGGAAAACATTATGATAGAGAATTTTATATTTTAAAACATACGAGGAAAAGTATTTTATGGTACCTGATTGAAAGTGTTAGGTGATGAAGAAGAATCCATTTTGATTAAGCAAATACTAGTCTGAAATCAGAACATTAGGTAATTACCTGAGGCTTTCTGTTGCAGATATTCTTTCCCATGAGACTCACATACATCTGATTTGGGAGGCTGAGTTTTGCTGCACTCTATTAAAATTTGACAACAAGTTACTAAGATGAGACAGTGCCAAAGTAGGACAACAGAAAACATCTTCCAAGTGAGAAATCAGAATGACCTCATTATCGAATCAGCTTACTTTTACTAACACAAAAGGAAATCAGACCAGTATCTGATGTAGAAAATCAATGGTAGGTAGTCTTTAAGCTCATCAATCTTTTTTCATATTCATTCCTATCACAATTAAAACTGAGACCCCCATTACCTAGTCTTATTGCCATTATGGTTATATCTCATAGAGACTATTAGTGCTCTGGTTTCTAGACATTAGTGTGATAGAGTAAAGCAATAGACATTTTCTGCTGCTGTATAGTAAAGACATTTCATGCTGTTCTTTAAAGCTTGAGATTATTCTCATTAACAGAATTAAATAAAAACATTAACTTGGGGAATTCTTTGTCATTGCTCTTTCTGTTTTATTTGTAGTTATTGAAAATTTTATGTGAATATAGTAATAAAGTACACAGCTTAATTTCCTTTTTCTCTCCAGTTGCTAGTAAGTGTCTTTTGTCATGTTTCTAGCTTTGTTTTAGTTGGTTGAAAATAACATTTAATTTGCTCTCATTTGTGGCTCCTATTTTTTTTTTAACTGGGAAATGCATTTAGTATTTTCAAACACAGAAATAAATTAAAATTACAAACAAAGATATTATATGGAATTGATGTCAGGGTAACCCAACGGGAATCAGGCAAGATATGGTATTAAAAATAGGGAGTCCAACCTATAAACTAAGTCTTTTTATTTTTTGTATTTATGCTCCTTTTTATTTTTTATTTTTTAAATATTAGTTACAGTTTATTAACTTTGTATCCCAGCTGTATCCCGCTCGCTCATTCCCTCCCACTCCCACCTTCCGTCCCTCATCTCCTCTTGACACCAGGTCTATAAGCCTGCGACTGGAATTGAGCTTCATAAGCAAACTACATCCTTCCCTTAAAGGACCTGCAAGATGTGGTACCGATATACAGTGAATTTAATACTCAAATTCAAATATATTTGTAAAAAAAATGTATTGGGAGACTGGACCTGTTTACTTCTGCCTTTATAAAATTTATTGATGATATAAAATTTAGCCAAGAGTTCAAGGCCGGTTCAGATATGTGCTCTGATGCATCCTATCCTGTCAATGCTCTGGTAGTTAGTGTGTCAACTTGAGTTGTAGCATCCACAGTTTTTTTGGTTTTTTTTTTGTTTTTTTATGGTAGACACTATTTTCTACTTCACAGAATGTGGCCTAAAACAGAAGATATGAATTAATGCTTATTAAAGTGTTAAAGTTTTTTTATTTCCTTTCTATGTAGACACACTGCTCACAAGTAGACAAACATAGGCATACTAAAATGATTTGATATATGACATCATAACATGCAAAAGATAAATAAGTAATCCATAAATATTTGCCTTGAGTAAACTTAGTCTTTCTGTGTGGGAAAAGTGATTCACATTTATTTATATGAAAAAGGAGGTTTATAGATAATATGACTCTAAAATGTAAGTAATGAAATTTCATTTCAAAACTATAGTATTTATTCCCATTTAAATATAGAATTGGCAATGTCATTAATTTTAGTACTATTTCAGGGCTTTCATACCCATATGCCTATGTTCTTCACATCTACTTTTCTTTTTTGAAGCAGAGCACTTGGGTTCATGGCCACTAAGGTAAAATTCATCCAACTTACACAGAGACACATTAGCTTTTACTTATTTGAATTAGCTCTTTTGTCACTTAAAGTATCTTTATCAAATTGGGGAATATTTAAAATATATCTTAATTAAAAATAATTTAGTAAGTTAAATATGGGCTATGTAACTTTCTTCATTTCTCTCTCTTTTGACCCATTTTATCTACTTTTGTCTTCCTTATGCAAATCTGTAAATGAAAATAGTATGTGAAACTTTAGTCACTTTTGTTTTAGAATAAATTCCACATTTTAAGCAAGGAATTCATTTAGAGAGAGTAACTGGAAATTGAAGAAGTATCACTGCTTAATTGATACTTTGTCAAGTGTTGCAGAGAATGGCTTTTAATAGTTAATATATTATATCCAGAGGGTCAAACCTTAAATCTGTTACACAGGAAATATTACTTTCATTAATGAGCTAATAATAATGATTGTAAGTTAGAGTATTTTAAATCCTGTCTGTTAGTCTGCTTTAATTATAAGGTGTCAGTATATCTAGTTCTGACAAATACATGCTTTTGACTGTAACATATTCTAGAATATGTTTGAATGGCCTATAATCTTATTAACATATAAGCATATATATTTGAATGTGGTGATTTATTGAATCATTCCACATGATGAAATTTTTGTTGTACTATTTTTTTCTGTAATTGCAGAAATCACCATTGAAAATTCTGTTGGACAATTTCTTTTAAAACTGAAGTAGCTTTGTAACAAGATTTGACTATAGCTGAATAGCAACTCCTTTATTCTTGACTGTTAGAGGTCCCTTTGTTATTCTTTGCTTTTGGTCCTATGCTTCTACTATCATTGTATAAACACTGCTGGTAACAGCATTGGAGACTCTTTTTTAGTGTGATTCTTCAGCATTTAGAATGTGATATGGTAGGAGAGACTATATGATAACTTAATGTGGTGCTTCAGTGAGAAGTTAGATAATTTTTTAACCTATTCTAATTCTGTGTGAGAGAAAGACTACCATACTTTAATGAGAATGTGGCTATCAGAGGTCAACATCAGCATTTCAGTTACCACCTTTCCACCTCATTTTGAGTCAGGACTTCTGGTTTGGCCACTTCCTATGTCAGGCTATATGTATTTTGAGATTCGAGATTCCAGGACTGCGATTACCAACCCTCAGGTATTTTCCTGGATTAATGTGGACTCTAGGAATTCACATTCAGATCATTGCTTTTTGTGGTGGCCTGAAAGAAAATGGCTTCCATAGGCTCACAGGAGTTGACTTTTAGGAGATGTGCCCTTGCTGGAGTAGGTGGCTTTGTTAGAGGTAATGTGCCACAATGCCTAATTTTGAGTTTTCAGGTACTCAAACCATGTATAACAATAGAAAAATCAACCTAAACATGATCATGTACGCTTTCACTGTATTTGTTTCTGATTATGGTTACAATATTACCAGATTTTAAAAGCAACTGAAGGTGTGACTTCTTTGCTAGATGGATTATAATTGGAAATTGTGAGCTGAAACCAATTCTTTCTCCTCCATGTTTCTGCATCAGGGTATTTCGACAAGAGCGAAGGTAAAAGAACTATGACTGAATATTAAGGATTCAAAAATATGATAATCATAAAGTAATAATGTTTTATCCCCAACATTTTAATATCTATTTTCTTCATAATATTTTATATGAATTAAGTAGTGATATATATTATTATTTTATGTGTGTTAGTGTTTTGTTCTAATGTGTGTAAGTGAGGTGTATGTATGCATGGCACTTATGGAGGTCAGAAGAGGGCACTGGGCTCCTTGAAACTGGAGTTAAAGAAGGTTATATATGGTATTTTAGGTACTGGGAAGCTAAGCCAAATACTCTGCAAGAACAGTAAATGTTCTTAACTGCTGACCCATTTTCAGCCCAAGGATCTGGTTTTGTTATTGTTTGTTTGTTTTATTTTTGCTTTTGTTTGGTTGGTTTTGGTTTTTAGAGACAGGGTTTCTCTGGGTAATAGAGCCCTGGCTTTCCTATTGGACTCACTCGTTATACCAGGCTGACCTCAAACTCATCTCTGCATCTTTAGTGCCGGGATTAAATGCATGTGCCGCTATTATCAGATCCCAAAGATCAGTTTTAATTATGTGTTTTAGAAAGAATATAGCGAAAATGTTCTTGCTGTATGATGGAATATTCTGTAGGTATATGCCCAGGAGTGGTATAGCTGGGTCTTCAGGCATGACTATCACCAGTTCTCTAAGAAACCGTCAGATTGATTTCCCAAGTGGTTGTATGAGTTTGCACTCCCACCAGCAAAGGAGAGGTATCCCCCTTTCTCCACATCCTTGTCAACATGTGTTGTCACTTGAGTTTTAGATCTTGGCCATTCTGGCAGGTATACGGTGGAATCAGAGTCATTTTTATTTGCATTTTATTTGTATTTCTTTAAGTGCTTCTCCACCATTTAAGATTCCTCTATTAAAAATTATCTGTTGAGCTCTGTATCCCATTTTACTTGTTATATTTGGTTTATTGGTGTTTAATTTCCTGAGTTCTTTATATATTTTGGACATTTATTCAACCACACTCATAGCAGCTTTATTCATAATTGCAAGAAACTGGAAACAACTTAGATGTCACTCATCTGAAGAATGGGGAAAAAAACTATGGGGCATTTATACAATGGAGTACTACTAAGCCATTAAAAAAAAGAAAAGAAAAGAAAAGAAAATCATGAAATTTGCAGGCAAATAAATGGAACTACAGAAGAACATCATGAGTGAGATAACTCAGATCCAGAAAGACACATATGGTATGTACTCACTTACAAGCGGATTTTAGTCATATTGTAAAGCATAGACATACTACAATGCACAGACCACAAGAAGATAAGTCTGATGGACATTTTACGCTTCCTGTTGGCCCATTATGGGTGTCTGGGTAGGGAGGCTTGCCAATGCTGAGGATTAGGGAAGATGGGATGCAAGAGCGGAGATGGAACTGGAAGGAGAGGAGGGTGGGGTCTATGACCTAGATGTAAATTGCATTAATTAATTTTAAAAATAAAAAAGAAATAGAAAGCCTATAAAAAAGAATACAGAGATCAGATGATGATTTACTATTTATATATGAGCAGATGAATTACTGTATTTTTTGGTATATTTAACATCATTATCAGAATTTGGTGATAATATTTATCACCCTTGTCATTTGAAAATGGAAAGGGCTGTCAACATCTCTAAAGCTAGAGAATACAAAAATTGATTTTTATTTTACTAATGAAATCTTAACTTGGATTTATTTTCTGATTGTTTAACTTACACATTTTGTTTATTGTAATTGTATAAGTAGTCTTTTACTTAATCACACATTTCTAATTTTCTGTTTACACTTGGAAGCTATTTATATTTGTGTTTATGGGAATTACCATAAGTTTTTAAAACTAGTTAGTGTCCCTCACTTACAAAATATTACCTATTTCGGTTCAGGAAATTTTATCTTAAATCAATGTATATTTTAGAGATTGATAAAAAAAGCAATAAAATGTTTATCATACATGTCGTAATTATTTTATTACAATTATGCCTTTTGTATGTGTAGGCTGGTAAATATGCCACAGTGTATAGGTGGCAGTCAGTGTATACATCTTGTTCAAGGCTGGGAAAAAGAAGATAAAAAGGTTGAATACTAGTTAAATAAATTATGGACATAAGTGAAAATATAATGCCCAGAAAACATATTATTATAAGCCTATAAAACATATTTAAAAGCAAAGCAAAATTAAAGACAAAGAAAATACCTTGCTAATAATTGTTTTGTTACTAATACCATTGCCAAAGGACAATATCTTATTAGAATAACGAGAGTTTGCCCCCACCCGTGGAACCTAGTTATTCGTGGAGGCAAGGAGGACCAAAACCTGAAAAAGATGGGCAAGAGAAGGAACAGACTAAAGCAAATGTGCACTTGTCAAGAGCCAAATTTTATTGAGACGAAGCAGGCTTTTTAAGACCAACGTTAAGTGGGGGCAGGGCGAGGGAGGAGCGAGGTTGGAAAGGCCCATAAAGAACCTTCTTACTCAGGGAGGGGCAAGGTTGGAAAGGCCCATAATAGAGCCTTCTAACTCAGGGAGGGGCAAGGTTGGAAAGGCCCAAGGCAAGGGTGGAAAAGCTTGGGGCGAGGGTGGAAAGGCCCACAATAGAAACTTCTTACTCAGGGAGAGGTGAGGTTGGAAAGGCCCAGGGCGAGAGTGGAAAGGCCTGGGGCAAGGGCGGAAAGGCCCACAATAGAACCTTCTTACTCAGGGAGAGGTGAGGGAAGTTTCTCAGGGCTTGTCTCCAGCAATAGTTCATATATCTAGAAAAAAATCTTCTCAATACTTAGCACTCCTGTGTAAACATTATGTACATATACATACATGAAATGTATATTTGTATTGTTAATATATCAATGATTTAGTTTCATGGTATTATACTATATTTTATTGTACAGTACTTAATGTATTATACTGTAGTGTGCTATATTTAATTGTATTGCACCACATTATTAATTATTCAATGATGAATCTGTTAAAATTCTTTGCATACATACACTTTATTTCTCACTTCATAAACACATGAGGAATCCATTTTCAACTCTCACAAATATGGTCCTTCCATTTCATAGAACTGAAAACCAAGACTAGGGCTGATGTCCTTCATGCAAAGCCAGACTATGTCCTGTGTTTTTGAGCTATGCACATCCTACTATTAATTCCCATACATGTCATGTTTTTGATGTCACTATGGATGATGACTTCATAAATAGTTATTCTTTCATTTTATCAAAGGGAGTTTATATATTTTTAACCGTAACACTGTCTAAATACATATCTTGAGCCTAACAATGGCTGCAAATGGCAGAAAACAATATGAAAATGAAACTGATATTAGAGGTTCTGAGAAGGACAAAAAATAATTATGGAAAACTTTCAAAAAAGCAAGGCAAGGTTGTATGCTTCTAAACAAAAATATAACCACAAAAACAAAACTATAAACAACAAAATAAGTAAAACAAACTAACAAAAATGCCAATATCTCATACATGTTACTGCTATAAAACCTGATGAATAAAGTAATGTACATATTTCAGGTTGGAGTGTGTGACAATGCTGTCTTTTCTAAATGTAATAACACAAACATTATTAAATGTGATATTTCATTTATTGTGAATACATTTATGGAACGTTAAGGAGCAAAAGAGATGCTATGACTTGTTGAAACCTAGCAGATTTTATGAAACTTCATTCCATATTTTATCAACTTATTCAATGCTCAGTGGAGAACATAAATCCAGAGCTCATCAATATAAAAATAAAGTACATGCCTTGGGAATAATAATAAAAAGTCTTATTAACTGAAGTATAAATGTCTTGGTTGTATTTTTTTATAAAAGTGTTCATAGTATGAATGTTTAAAGAGATTTGTGTCAGGTTTGTTTGCAAGATAGCTAGACAGACCCTATCTTAGTAAAGTACCTCATGCACTAAATATTTGATATGTCGCTAAGGCTATCATCTTTTAAAAAAAAGTAGTGAATCTTAAATATGCTAAAATATTAAAATTATCCAAAATAAGAGGAGAATAAAAACATAGGTTTCAGTTGATTTCAACATGGTGGTTATTGGTTATAGTCTTTAAATATTCATGTTTATTTGATTTAAAAAATGAAAAGCTGGAGAATCCAAGATGGCTGCCACGAGAGAACACTGTGTCTGAGGAGTAGGACAGCAGAAACAATGCAGAAACCAGGAGACTGAACTCTGGGACTTAAAACGCCAGCATTTGTGATTGCCAGGTGAGCGGTACTCCTACATTGAGAAAATCAAGTGGGAAAACCCTTGGGACACCCAGTTATTCCCCGGAAAAATCTCCAGGTGACCAGCTGCACACAGCTCTGATCTGAACGAGCAGCCACGCTGGGCGCACACACCCACCATTATAGACTGGATCACACAGTCTTGCCGGCAGTCTGAGGAGGAACTGGGTACCATTTTCACTGAACTGCACACTGCGAGCACACACTGCACCCAGGTTCTGCTTCAACCCGTGGGTGTGCTGCAGGCTCACACCAATAACCAGAACCACCCCAGACTGAGTAGGTTGGGGGACCGTTTTGACCAGTCTGCACACTGCAGGCCCGCACCTCACGCTCCCGCCAACAAAAACTCAGTCAGTGTGTGAGTACGCTGGCGGGCCTGGAAGGAACCCGAGTTCTGCCTCAACCCACAGGTGTGTGGCAGGCGCGCACCTATCACAGGAACCACCTCAGACTGAGAGGATCCGGGAACCATCTTGACCAGACTGCACACTGAGGGTGAACGCTGCACATATCCGCCAGCAAAAACCTCAGTTCCTGTGTGTGTCCACAGGCCAGACAGAAAAGGCCTCGGGCACCATTTCAGACAGGCCTGCATAC
>JAQQSO010004126.1:0-13028 GCA_028658305.1 Pachyuromys duprasi | reverse complement strand
GGTATGCTTTATTAGAAAACAACACTTGACTTCCATGTTCCCACAAATTACCACGCAATTCTGTGGAGCACAATGAAAAAAGATTATATTCTGAAGCTTTTTATTACTATTTACCGAAATAAAAGGCTGGACAAACACTACCACTGAAAAGAAAATGGTTTTCTCATGGAATTTAGGATGCAAATGGCATAAAAACAAGGAAATCATGAAATTTGCAGGTAAATAGTTAGAACTGGAAAAGATCATCCTGAGTGAAGTATCCCAGAAGCAGAAAGACACACAGAGCATATACTCACTCATAAGTGGATATTAGACATATAATATAGGATAAACATACTAAAATCTGTACACCTAAGGAAGCTAATCAGGAAGGAGGACTCTGGCTAAGATGATCAATCACCATTCAGAAAGGCAAAGAAGATGGACATTGGAGGAGGGAGAAAACAGGGAACAGGATAGAGACCTCCCACAGAGGGCCTCTGAAAGGCTCTACCCTGCAGGGTATCAAGGCAGGTGCTGAGACTCACAGACAAATTTTGGCAGGAGTGCGGGGAATCTTATGAAAGAAGTGGGAGATAGTAAGACCTGGAGAAGACAGAAGCTCCACAAGGGGAGCAACAGATCCAAAAAGTCTGGACACAGGGGTCTTTTCTGAAACTGATAATCCAGCCAAGGACCACTCATGGAGATGGCCTGGAACCCCTACACAGAGGTAACCTATGGCAGTTCAGTATCCAAGTAGGTTCCATAGTAATCGGGACAGGGACTGTCTCTGACATAAACTGATTTGCCTGCTCTTTGATCATGTCCCCCTGAGGGGGGAGTAGCCTTATGAGGCCAAAAAAGAAGACAATGCAGCCAGTCCTGATGAGACCTGATAAACTAGGATCAGAGGGAAGGGAAGGAGGACCTCCCTTATCAGTGAACTGGGAGAGGGACACAGGTGGGAAAGAGGGAAAGTGGGGTTGGGAGGGAAAGTGGTAGAGAAGTACAGGGGGGATACAAATTGAATAAATTATAATTAATAAAAATAATTAACTAATAAAAATAAAATTAATAATAAAAAGAAAAAGAAGAAAAAAGAAATCCATTTTCTTCCTATGTTAGTTGAGAACAGCTGCTTAATTTTACCTTTTTAAAACTTTCTCCTAAAATATTTTTCCTTTATTCTGTAATGTAGTATATTACATTGACTGAGCTACAGTCCTAGCATATAAGACAATTGTTCATTTATATTTCTATTAATATATGTAAATTAATATAGTAAAATTTTGATAACTATTTAAGTTTGCTTATTTCTGTGTTTTAATTTCTATAGTGTCATTCAAGTTATAGAATTAGTGTTATAAGTTGTGCAAGTTAAAAATCATTTTCTACTCTCTTATTTCTTTATGTAAGATAGGGCTAGAGAGATGGTTTATAGGTTAAGAGCACTGCCTGTCCTTCCAAAGGTCTTGAGTTCAAGTCTTTATGTAAGGTATTTTTTTTTCCTAAAATTTTATAAATTAACTAGTTAATCTATATTTTCTTGTGTTTCCTTTCAATTATGAAATTAAGGTGTTTCAATATTATACAAAAATTAGTAAATTTTATTTTTGAAATTGTGTATTCACTTATATAATTTATTGACATACATTTTGTTGTTTTTATTTTTGATGTTGTGATTTAATTTCAGTGTTTCTCCCTCCATATCATCCTATATATACCTTATCATTTTCCAAAAGTAAATCCACAATAAAAATGAAGATACCTGATAAACTAGGGTTAGAGGAAAGGGGAGGAGGTCCTCCCCTATCAGTGGACTTGGAAAGGGGCAGGGAGGAGATGAGGGAGAGAGGGAGGGTGGGATTGGGAGGGAATGAAGGAGTGGGATACAGCTGGGATACAAAGTTAATAAAATATAACTAATAATAAAAATAAAATATAAAAATGGCAAAATTTAAATGGAACATTTAGTTTTTATAAATTCCTGGTGATAAAACATGATTTAGAAAGCTTCTAGTTTCTCTCCCCATAACCTCTCCTGTCCACTTCTCTCTCTACTTCCTCTTCCACTTTTATTCTATCTCCCCACCCTAATGGGGCTGGGTGGGGAGCAGATGTGCGGAGAGTGGGGGGAAGGCTGGAGACCTCTGACAGGGTTGGCTACAGTGAGGACATGGTGATGTCTCCAGCTGAGCCACCTAGCAACAGGGGACCCAGAGTTGAGGAGGCCACCTTCTAGACACCTATACTGGTGGAAGGGGAACACTGATAAATCTTCGAATCATACTCTACCTACCTACAGGATGGGCAGAGACAAAAAATGGAGACTGCTGGAATGACCAACCAATGCCTAGCCCAAATTGACACACACCTCATGTGAGAGAGCTAACCCTAGACACTATTTACAATACTCTGCTATGTTCATAGACAGGAGCCTAACTTAACAGTTCTCCGAGAAGCCCCACCCCCACCCCCAGCAGCTGATGGAATCAGATGCTTAGACTCACAGCCAAGCATTAGGTGGAGCTTGGGGAGCCTTGTGGAAGAATGGGAGAGAGGGATAGAAGAACCCAGAGAGAGGGTAATTTGGGGTTCAGAGCTTTTGTTGGTGGCTCTTTGATCTCCTTCTTCCACTAGTCCTGCCTGGCTAGGAGGTGGTCACTTCAGTCTTCGTGTCCCCCTCCGTTAGGATTCAAAGCTAGAGTCGTACCCATGTCCTCCGAGGAGCCTACCCTGTGGCAGGCCTCCAGCTTGACAAACAGCTGTCCTTCCCCAGTTTCCCTTCTTGTTAGCCCTCTCTCACCTCCCATTCCTCACCCTTGTTTCCCTCCCCATTCCAACTCCTGTCCAGTTCCCTCTCTTCATCCACTTCTGCTGTCTATTCTACTTCCCATTTGGAGGACAGTCAGGCACCCTCCCTTGGGCCCTCATTGTTATTTAGCTTCTTTGGGTCTGTGAATTGTACTATGGTTGTCCTGCACTATATGGCTAATACCCGCTTGTAAATGAGTACATACCATGTATATCTTTCTGGGTCTGTATTACCTCACTTAGGATGATCTGTTCTAGTTCCATACATTTGCTTGCAAATGTCATGATTTCTTTGTTTTTAACAGCTGAGTAGTATTCCAATGTGTAAATGAACCACAATTTCTGTGTACATTTTTCGGTTGAGGGGCATCTAAGTTGTTTCTAGTTTCTGACTGTTATGAATAAAGCCGCTATCAACATAGTTAAACAAATGTCATTGTTGTGTTGAATAGCGTCTTTTGGGTATATGCCCAGGAGTGGTACATCTGGATCTTAAGGCAGAACTTTTCCTAATTTTCTGAGAAAGCTCCACATTGATTTCCAGAGAGGTTGTTCAAGTTTGCATTCCCACCAGCAATAAAAGAGTGCTCCCCTTTTACTGCATCCTTTCCAGAATGTGTTGTCGCTTGAGTTTTTCATCTTAGCCATTCTGTCTGGCGTGAGATAGAACCTTAGAGTAGTTTCACTTTGTATTTTTTTGATAGCTAAGGATGTTGAGCATTTAAGTGCTTCTCATCCATTCGATATTCTTCTGTTGTGAATTCTCAGTTTAGCTCTGTAGGGTTAATAAGGGAGAAAAGATACAGGGAAAATCCAAACAATAATGGGCCCAACCTGAGACCCAACCCATAGTAGAGAGCCATCCCCTGACACCTATGCTTTCTGACAGGAGCCTAACTTTACTCTTGTCTGGGATGCTCTAGCCAATAGCAGATGGAGACAGATGCTGGGACTTGCAGCCAAACATGGGGCAGAACTCTGGGGGTCCTGAGGAAATGTTGGGGGATGTATGGAAGGACATGGAGGGACAGGGTCCTCACAAGAAGACCAACAAAGACAACGAACCCAGTCACACGGGGGTTTTCAGAGACTGAGATGTCACTAAGGAACACACATGATCTGGACCTAGGCCGCCTGCAGACATGTAGCCTAGGGGCAGCTTGGTGTTCCTATGGGGCACCTGGTAAGTGAGGGGGTGTTTCTAACATGGACCCTATTGTCTGCTTTTTGATCACTTCCCCCTTTCAGGGCTGCCTTGCTGGCATCAGGAGATAAAGATAAGAGCCGTCTGATATGACTTGATGTGTTGGGGGAGGTTAATAGGCAGGAAGGGGGCTCCCCTTTTCTGGGAGGAAAGGGAGGGGGAAGGGGAAAGAAGAGGAAGTGGTGGATGTAAAGTAAGTAAACTAATATAAAATCTTGAAAAATAACCTTAAAATTGTTTTGATATACAATAATCCATATCAATGTAAAAATAAGAAGGACCCAGAGGAAACAAGAACTCTGCAAGAAGACTAACAGAGTCAACTAACCTAGACCCATAGTGACTTACAGAGACAGAAGCACTGACCAAAAAGTACGAATGGCCTGGAACTAGGCCCCTACACATATATAGCCCTCGGACAATTTGATCTTCATGTGGGTTCCCTAGTAAGCTGAGAGGGTGTTGTCTATGACATGTACTCTCTTTTCTGCATCCTATCACTTTGACCTAGCTGGGAGGCCTTGCCTTGCCATAGTGGATAAGGAGAAGCTCAGTCCTAATGTGATTTGATGTGCTGGGGTGGGTTGTCCCCCTTTTCTGAGGACAAGAGGGGGGTTGATAGGGTGAAGAAGGTATGAGGGAGGGATCAGGAGGAGAGGAGGGGACTATAATTAATATGTAATGTAGTATATAAATTAAAAATAAATTAAAAAGAAAGCTGCTAGTAACAAATATGATAATTACAGAAACATCTGTGCAAGGGTGAAGTAATTTTCCCTTGCTTTTAGTCAATATAAATTTGGTAGTTAGAGATTTATATCAGAAAGAGAAGAGCACTGTTAATAGAATGACATATGGAAATATTTTGTTATCAAAACCTACCCTCCTGAAGAATATGTACTACCAAAATATGCCATGAACAATATGAAAAATCTTTCTACGACTGCAATAAAAATTGCTTCAACAGTTTAGAAGTTCCTCACTAGTTACTGTTTGGTCTTTAGTCGCTTCTTTCATCTGGAAACTAACAACAAACAATAATTATTTCTTTATTTTTAAGAGCTTGGAGTTATATTTCTGTATTTAAACATTAAATGATAGTATGATAACTTAAAATGTAAAGAAGGTGTTATCTTTACTTTTGTTTCCTTATTGATATTTAGTTACTTAAGAGAAATCCTCCATGTAGTTCTCAAATAATATGAAGGAAGCAAGAGATCATGACAATTTTACAGTTATTTTAAAGCTATCAAATATGATAAGGGATTTTTAAATTTAAGGTTTTATATTTTAGCATTGAGAATTAAGCCTCTTGCTCCACTGTTTTTAAAATTAGTATATTTTCATTTATCTCAAAGGTCTGTCTATTTAAATAATATGTTAAAAATAACCTCACATAAATAAATGAGAATAGAAAATGATTTTCAACTTGCACAGCTTATAACACTAATGCTATGTGTGTGTGTAATTTTTTTCAGAAGATGGGAAGGCGATAAATGACACCAATATTCTGAAGCAGGCAAATAAACTTCAGCTTTCAGATTAGGAGCTGGGACTCCATTGTGGATGGAACATCAGCTCAATGTGCCAGCTATGTCTGTAGTATGATCTCAGACTCCATTCCTGGATGCTCGACCTAATGACTTTGTTCCATATTCCATCAGCTTTCCATATGCATCAAATGGTCCTTAAATCAGTTCTAGGTAGTAAATTCTTTTCTAATTAAACTGCTGTGAATAGATTGTCCTCATGGTAAGTGAACCCTATCCCATTGTTCTAGGAACTACAAAACAACTGGAAAACATATCTCTAGTCACATATACAGCAGTAAAACAAAGTAGTCTTAATGAGTAAAAAACACTGACATACAGTGATGTTCATAGTTTGTCTAAAATGCTACAGTCATTTAAAGTATGTCAGATCAAAAATTTTTATGAAAAAGAATCTCTATAAAGTTGTAATGTTGCTTTATTTGACTGAAGTAATTTCCTTTTCTCTCACATTTTACTGACCTTTCCAAACAAACACAAGTGCTTGTTAGCATTTTATGTAGGGCTCTGTATTTTTTAATTAAATATGCATTAATTAGAATCCTTTAGGTATTAGCACCATCTTCTTATACATCATAAATAGTATAGATTTGGATGCTGTCTGAATTTTGCTACATTCAACCACTCATACATCTTATTGCAACCTTGTCATAGACATAATAAGACATATTATTAATATTTATTAGCATATTATAATGAGTTATTGAAAAAATGACTTTCTACCAAAATAGAGACATCCAGCCAAATGAGGTCTAAGCCTTCTGGGACCAGCAATTCAATGAGTTTTGGCAAGGCGTTCTCTGACAGCACATCCCTTTATCAATTGAAGAATTATTAATGATGAGCCCAGCAGTTCTGTGACTCGTGAGGAGGCAATGACATTGGAAAAAACCCTGCATTCAGCTAGATAAGGACAGCACACAGCACCCCGGCTCTTTGAATTGACACATTCATATAATTTTCCTGCCATGTATCTAATTATCTATAAAGAGGGGAGGAATGAAGAAAGGTGATGGGCCTCAGAGGACAAAAAGGATTAACCCACATGGCATCAAGCACAGAGAAAGACTGTGTTCTCATAAATACTGAATTCAAAACCATGGCCAGAAAAGGTCATTCACTTTAAGTAGAATAAAGCACAATAGCAATGTAATTTTCTTAATCTCCCATATGATTTTATTCCATGCATTATATTTCCAGCCCTCACTTCTTTTGTCTCATTTCATGACTTCTATAATAGTGGCTTTAATATGCTTACTCCCCAATCTCATATTGGCTCTGCTTCAAATCACTTATTGTAGGTAATTAGCTTTAGTGTCTCTGAGTCTGTGTTGTCTCAGTTGACTCTGTTCAAGGCAGAGGATTTTTTTTTTATGAGTTTCTATCTTTGTTCAGAATATAAAAGAGTCAGGACAAAAATCAATGTCTGCTGAGAAGTATATGTGTTAGTTTGCTCATAATTTCAAGGTACTAATTGCTCTGCTTCATTTTCTTGATTAAAAAACACAAATCCAACAGCACATACTCTGTTTAATTAAAAATAATGAGTGAAGTCAGACTAAAATTAAAAACACTAAGAGACTTCCATATAACTTAATCACTAAATACAAAACCAGATGTGAGGCAATTGCAAAAAAAAAAAAATAGAAAGAGAAAAAAATATCCTTATGTAGAACTTAGGGTAATTGAAACTTCATCATTGACTTTGCCACCACCATTACCAAATGAAATGATGGTAATAGTAATGACGTATACCAGTCCTCACCCCCACCAAAATGAATATTGCACAGAAGAGAGGGGGGAGAGGAGGGAATATCTTGGTGTGAAAATTTAAAGTTAGTGAAATCAAATGAAGCACATGCAAATTCTATCATGTTTCTGATTTTATTCAATATGTTTTTTCCATGAAAAGTACAGAGGATTGGAAATGTGTTTAGAAAATCCTGAGGGTTCTCAGTGGCACTCATATGGAGAGACACTCACAGGCTGTATGACCAGGTTTACATCTCCAAAGCATTATGAAGAAACTCATCACAGTGAGGTTCTGGTTAAACAGGGGAGTCCCTAGAGCTATTTCAATCTAGTTTGTCTATTTAGGATAAAATAGAAATGGAACTGGGAGAAAAGAAAATGAAACCATTAGATGTCTGTGTAATAAATTATCCCAGATAATAAGTAAGATGTCTGAAAGTCATGAGGCCTTTTAAGATAGCTGTGATGGGGTTTAATCTGGAGAAGTGCATGGTCAATCTAATGTTTCTCTACTTTTCTCTCCATATTTCCTCCCATTCTGAACAGAAAGGTGGTGTCAGGCAATCAGGAGAGACAATCTGATCTAGTAGATGTGAATGTTTAGAGTCTGAGGATTTAGAAATTGAATTGCAGAATTCTCACTTCACAGGAATAGGACATCTTCTGGGTTCAGTGAAAAGGACTTGTTTGAGTGGAAGAGACAACAAGGATAACCATCACTGAGACAAAATCTGTGAGGATTCAGTAGGAAGTCTGTCACCTCCAATGAATCAGAGGACTCCAGAGAATACTCTATCAATCCCTTGTTCCTGGATACCCAATCAGAGGAACTATAATAAATTCTGCTACATCATATTCCATATGTCAACCCTGGCAGACCTTAGCATTCTCCTGTAAAAACAAAATGTTCTGCACTCGAAACTTCTCAGGCCGTCTCTCATTGCTTTGGCTACTTCATTATCACTGTTCCTGTCTGTTTGCTTTTTAGCACTCCAGACAGTTTGAGTCTCTGGGCTTGTAGCATTATATATCATTTGAAGGTCACACTGTGGCTCAATCATTCTTGTCAATCTACCGTCCACTAAAATTATAGATAACATGAGAGTGCTCTTCTACTCATGCAAGGTAAATATGAGAGTCAGAGCCTTCCTTGGACATAGCTAATGGTCATTAGAAAGAATGGTCATTGAAAGAATGAAAAGGATTATTACAAGAGAATGAAGAAAGTTCTTCTAAAAAAAGAATTGACCAAAAAATCTAAGCACAAACATGGTGGAGAGATGTATTATATTTCAATCACTGTATTAGTGCAAGGATGGAAGGAAGAACTAGCGATGAAGAGTTCGGAAGAAAATAATGAAGCCACATAAAATATATCCATCATGGTAACCAAAATGAATTATGATCATCAATTCTGGAATTCAGAAAAGGAAAAGGAAAAACCTGCACACTGAAAGTAAAAGGCTTACTAAAAATATGGATTGGTGAAAGTGGGGTTAAAAAGGGATATGTGAGGTAAATAAAGAATTAATAAAAATACATTTTATGCATGTATGAAAGTATCATAATTTCTATGAATTTGAATAATTAATTTATTCATGTGCATTTAGATTACCTCTCACTAACAGAACAGGTAATAATAAATTTCATAAAATATGGACATAAAAATGTTTAATGAACTCAACATGTCATAAAAAAACAGGCAGTATTGTTAGATTTTCCACATGAAACTGAGAAGTGTAATGCTTATTGTTGCTGTTGTTGGCCTGCCTTCCTGATACTCAGATGGAAGGGCTTTCAGGAACCTGACCACTCAGAGGCCTAGGAAGCTATCTCAGCTCTGAGGTGGGAAAGTGTTCCAAAGAAAGGGTATCCTGAGATTCAAAACCCCAGGAACCACACAGCTCTGAGAGGAGGGAGGCCTCAACAGCAGAGGTATTGCAGTTCACAGGGGAAGGAGGAGTCCTTGGAGTTCACAGCCCAACCTCTGAGGAGCTGAGGCACTTCAGAGCCTGAGCTCTGCTCCTTCTTTGCTTTCCTTGTCTTTCTTCTCTTCGTTTTCCTTGCTTCTGATGAGGGAGTCACACCAGGTAGTAAATCTCTTAAAGAGTTTTTTATTGGATGGACAAATCGAGAAGACTGATTAATCCACGAGAAGCAGTATACTCATAGGAGAAGGCAGTAAGAAAATGGACAGACACAGCCTTTATATAGGATTTCTTAGGGGGAGGAGCTTTCTAGGGCAGAAATTGACAGAGTGTGGATTGGTAGCATTTCAAGTTCTGAGCTTGGGGAGCTCAGGGATTGGTGAGCTTTCCTGTTTAGGAATTGGTCAGTTCTCCTGCTCAGGGATTAGTTGGTTTTTGTCCAGACTTTTCACCTCAAATGAGCATAATCTGAAATGAGTCCTACTGAGGAGCTGGAGATGATAGTTACAGAGGTCTGGGGAAGGATCTGAGCTGCTAGAGCTTTCCTCAGGCAGGGGTCTGGCCACTTTTTCTGCTTTAAATGGTTATAAAGTTTACAAAGGATACAAAGTTTCCAAAAATTACAAACAGTCCACTTCAGGGAAGCCTTTTCCAGGAGCAACGGGGAAGAGACTGAAGAGGAGGTGCTGTCATTGTGGGCAGCTCCTGTAAAGACAATAGGCTGAAGAAAGGAAGGTTGTCATCAACATGGACATCTCCCAGGGCAGCAATAGGTATTCTGAATCAGCTCCGATAGCAGTAAGCTGTGACAGGAAAAGTCACCATGGACAGCTCATGTTGAGGAGCTGACAGAAGCCACCATTTTGTGTTGGGTCTCCATAGCCTCAGGGTGGAAAGAAGGGGCTGGCAGTGTGCCACTTCACTCATTAGTGACCTGCTGCTCAAGGGCTAGACACAGCTCTTGGGGAGTCAGTTGCATCAGGCCCCTCCACTCCTTTGCAGCCCCTACTTATTTTTAAATCTTTATTTGTACTTTACATTATTTATTTTTAGTTTATTATTATTATTTATTTTAGCAAATGTAAAGATAATAAATAAATATAAATAATATAGGATATACCCATTATTTTTCTTTTTATTAGATATTAGATTTTTATATAACTTTTTAGTACATCCTTCAATTATTTTTACCCTACTCTTTTCCTGTCTTTTTCCCAAACCCTGAGTCACTTCCTTTCTTAATCATGTATATATCCAGCACTGTTCCTCTCTATTCTGATATTACCTGCTATCTACTCCCTTCCTTCCTTAAGGCTTGCTCCTGCAAATAGGCTTTTTCTAATTCCCTGGTTTCTGCGGTACTCCAATATAGATGCATTAAATTGGAAATTTGAAGTAAGGATACACGTATTAAAAAAATATGAAGAGTATGCTTTCCCTTTTGAGTTTTATCTGCAAATCTAATAGCTTTAGTTTTCTTTAAAGCTAAATAAAATATATCGTGATTTTATTCGCAAAATACCCAGAAAAACAAACAACAATAAAACAAACAAAAATAAAAATAAAACACCACTTCAAAAATACTATTGAGTTCATTTTGCACTAGCCATCTACATCTGTACAGAGGTCCTGATCTCAAGTGGGCTTTGTATATCCAGTTAGACTCTGTAGAACAAAACTAATATTTGCTTTGTGAGTGATTTTCCATTAGAGGTAGCTTCTACATTAGGGATGGGAGCATGTATCTATTTCATCTCAGCAGTTCTGAATGTAGTGGGATGCAAATCACAAAAATAATTTTAATTTGCATTTTCCTGATTACTAAGAAGTTGAAAATTAAAAAAAAAATCACTGACCATTTAGGTGTTTTTAAATGTTACCTGTTAATTTTTAAAAACTAGTAGTTTATGAAATTCTTTTTTAAAGTAATAAAATGTGAGACCTCCTAATAATGGAGGACACAGCCTAAACCAGCCATCTTCTGTAAGCAGGCAAGGCTTCCAGTGGTAAGAATGGGATACCAATCCAGCCACAATATCAGTGACTTATAATCTATCCTGCCTGCAAGATGTGCTGGGGCAATGGAAGCACAGAAATTGTGGTAGTGGCCAGCTAAGGACTGTAAAATAATTATAGATAATAGATAGATAGATAGATAGATAGATAGATAGATAGATAGATAGATCTGAGAGGAATTGAATCTGTTGATTTGTTGCTGTTTTTAGGGTAGCCATGATTACTAAATTAATCGTCCCAATTCTAAAGCATGGTAGATCTTTCCGTTGTCTCATATCTTCTTCAAATTCTTTATTCAGTCTCATAAAATTTTTATCTTACAAGTCTTTCGCTTGCTGAGTCAGAGTTTCCCCCAAGGTATTTTATATTTTTGAAGCTATTGTGAAAGATATCATTTCTCAGATTTCTTTTAGAGTCCATTTGTCATTTCTATGTAGGAAGACTACTGATTTTTCCTTTTCACTTAATTTTGTATCCAGCCACTTTGCTGAAAGTATTTATCAGTTGTAAGAGATGTCCTATGGAATTTTTAGGGTCATTTTCGTATACTACCACTTCATCATGAAGTGCCATTTGACACTTGTTGTCATTAATTCTTTAATAATTGGAGTCCTGTTTAGAAAATCTTCCCCTGTTCCTATATGTTGTGGTGTGTGGTAATTTGAGTAAGAATGTCCAAATAAGCTCAATATTTGAAGGATTGTTCTCCTGGGAGTGGCACTTCCTGAGAGGGATTAGGAGGTGTGGCCCAGGAGGAGTAGATTTGGTCTTGTTAGAGGAAATTTGTTACTTCCTAAGAGCTCTGGGGTTTCCAAAGCTCAATCTGAGCCCAGTGGTTCTCTCTTTCTGTTGCCTGAAGATCTGAATGTAAGAACTCTCAACTATTTCTTCAGTACCATGTCTACCTGCATGGCATCATGTTCCCTGTGGGGAGGATAACGGACTAACTCTGAATCTGTAAGCAAGGCTCAATTTAATACTTTCTTGTACAATAGTTGCCTCAGTCATTCTGTCTCTTCACAACAATACAAACCTAAGTTAAGACACTCCCTTTGTTCTCTTTCAAATTTATGGCCTATTTTTAAATTAATTGCTAATTAATTATTGTATGCATATATTATATATTATATATAATTTCTGAGAGTCTTTCCAATATCAAGAAACTGACATAAGTCTGTTTTAAGACTTGATATGTAAAATATTAAAACATTTCCTTCTATCATTCATTATACTTTCACTGTGATACTATATAGAGTCAAACTAATTTCTGAAGCCAGGAATACTACCAGTGATGCAAATCTCAGAAGTTTACAGTGGTTTACCATTTTCATTACTATTGAATTTGTCATAATTATGTCATTGATGTTCTTAATAATTTTAATTGTTGATTTTCTTTAGGCTAGGTAATTCAAAAATTATATGCAATATTATTAAATAATATATGTATATAGAACATGATATACATAATATGTATGTATGCTTAATTTTTTTTCAAAATTCTAGTTTTATTTCATACTAATATGGAGGCTACTGAGTTTTATGTATATAAAATACATAATACTATTATGTATATACAATACATTCATAAAATACAATACAATATATGTTTCATTTATGTTCAATACAAAAAATACATAAAGTTTATTTCATTAATAATACATATACATATGCATTCTTTATGTATCTGTATTTGCATAGTATATATACACAAATATAATTTCTATATTTATACCCATGTCTATCTTGACTGATGAAGAACCTCAGAGACTTGTAAAGCAATTC
>JAQQSO010004125.1:0-13030 GCA_028658305.1 Pachyuromys duprasi | reverse complement strand
TGGAAGAGTGCCCACTGTAGACAGGAGCATCCAGCTGACCTCTGCTTCTGTGGGCAGTGAGCTCAACAACACCGCAGTGTCCACTGTTCTGGATGAGTAGAGCCATGAGCTCCACGGGACATGCAAAGCTGGACGATGACCCGGCTCAACCTTCCCTTTTACATTGCTTCTGAGGCAGCTTCTGCTGCTCTGGGGTAGTGTTGGAGATTTGGCCTTTTGTAATGTAGCCTTAGCATAGTGAACAACATACTAATCTATAAAATACCATTTGGCAAGATTACAGTATGACATGATTGAAATTAAAAACTATTTCTTTGTAACATTTCTTTGGGATTTTAGAGTTGAGGCTAAGACAGATACAACTTATCTGAAACGATAAGAAAAGGCCCAGGAACATATTAACACCAGTTATTTTCTTCTTTAACTCATAACATGAATAGAAAAACTTCTCTAAGGGGTGTTGCCAGTATAGCAGTTAAGTGTAATAAAGATTTTGATTTCAAAGAAAGCTAACACTTATCCAGAACAATTTGGGAGGAAAGTTAGTGATATTCCTCCTGTCATTATGCAGAGAGTTAAGAAGAATTTGATCCCACTGAGGAAATGTTATAAAATATTTTGATAATCTTATTCTTGTAGATAAAGGGCACGTAGATCTAGATAGATGATATATAGATAGATAAAAGGATAGATGATAGAAAGATAGATGTAGATAGATGATAAGGAGATAGATCGATAATAGAGATAGATCGGTAGATAGACAGGTAGATAGATAGATAGATAGATAGATAGATAGATAGATAGATAGATAGATAGATAGATAGATAGATAGATAGATAAAACAGGCAAAAAAAACCACTATTTGTAGAAATTCTGACAAACCAAAATTACAAGTGAATATTTGAGTTAAGAATGCTAAGAGGAACAGAAAGTGTTCTGTCTTTGAGAGAGCTCAGTACTGTCTGTGAATCTCAATCAACCAAATTGGACATGTTCATCCAGGCATCAGAACAGAAAGTTGGATGACAATGAGTAGCTTAGCAGAGTAAGCTGAGAACTCATTCACTGATTCTTACAGAGTGATCAGCCCAGATCAGATAAAAGGAATGTGCTTCCTACAATTTAAATGAGCTTATATCAAGAGACTGCAAGTCTCAAATGTAATCATATTTGTTAGAGGCAAAGTGTATACCAGTATTTCCTGGGCAAACATCTATTTACTCGTCCATCTTCCAGTTCTATCCCAGTGTTCTGCACTACAGAGTGAATAAAAGTTTGTACTGTAGTATGAAGTGCAGAGAGATTGATTTCTTTGGTCATTTCTTAATTCTGCTTATTTATTTGAAATTTCATTCACATGGATATATTTTGAGAAAGGGAGGATGATCCTTTGTAAGTATAGAATACTAAGTAAGTACAAATCTGGGAGAGTACACATTTCAGTCAGGCATACAGCTGGAGCATTCTCAGCGCTCAATCTTGAGGTTAAAAATAAGATAGGATGATGTCCTCATCCCTCCACTAGGAATCTTGTCCTCTTCATTGTCCACGACCTCTGTTATTAGGAGTCTCAGCTGGAGTCACCCCCATATCCTCCCAGAAGCCTACCCTGTCTTAGATCTCCAGCTGTCACAGAGATGCCCCCACCAAGGTTTCTCTTCTCTTTGCAGGCCTCCTGTCCAGCTCTCGCCAGGTCTGATCTCCATCCTCATTTCTCTCTGTGTTTGCTCTCTTCAATCAATTCTGCTACCTATTCTATTTCCCTTCTGAGTGAGATTTAAGCATCCTCCCTTGGGTCCTCCTTGTTACTTATCTTCTTTGGGTCTGTGAATTGTAGTACGTTTATCATGTACTATATGGCTAAAATCTGCTTATAAGTGAAGACCTACCATGTGTGTCTTTCTGGGTCTGGGTTGCCTAATTCAGGATGATCTTTTTTTCCATCCATTTGTCTGCAAATTTTATGATTTTCTTGTTTTTAATAGCTGAGTAGTATTCCATTGTGTAAATGTACCACAGTTCTCTGCCAATTCTTTAGTTGAGGGAAATCTAGTTTGTTTCCAGATTTTGGCTATTACAAATAGAGCTACTATGAACATAGTTGAGCAAGTGACCTTGTTGTGTGGTAGAGCATCTTTTGGGTATATGCCTAAAAGTGGTATAGCTGGGTCTTGAAGTAGAGCATAATCTTTTGAGAAAGCATCCGATTGACTCTCAAAGTAGTTGTACAAATTTTCACCCCCACAAGCAATGGAGGAGGGTTCCCCTTTCTCCACATCCTAAGCAGCGTATATTGTCACTTGAGTTTTTGATCTTAGCCATTTTTCCAGGTGTAAGATAAAATCTCAAAGTTGTTTTGATTTGCATTTCCCTGATGACTAATGATGATGAGCATTTCTTTAAGTGCTTCTTGGCCCGTTCCAGGTTCCTCTATTGAGAATTCTCTGTTTAGCTCTGTACTCCATTTTTAAAAATGGATTATTTTATTTGATGGTGTTTAATTTATTTATCTGTCAGATATAGGATTGATGAAGATCTTTTCTGAATCTGTAGACTGCTGTTTTGTTCTATTGACAGTGTCCTTTGCCTTACAAAAGCTTTTCTGTCTCAAAGGTACCATTTATTAAATATTGACCTTAGAGCCTGAGCTGCTGGTGTTCTGTTCAGGATGTTGTCTCCTGGGCCAATGAGTTCAACGCTCTTCCCTACTTTCTCTTCTAATAGATTTAGTGTATCTGGTTTTATGTTGAGGTCTTTGATACACTTGGATTTGAGTTTTGTGCAGAGAGGGAGGGGAACACCAACTCACCCACAAAACCTTTGACCCAAAATTTACCCTGCCTACAAGATATGCAGGAATAAAGATAGGACAGAGATTGAGGGAATGCCCAACCAATGGCTGGCCCAACCTGAGACCCATCCCATGGGAGACAGCAAACCCCTAACACTATTAATGATACTCTGCTATGCTTACAGATAGGAGCCTGGAATAACTGTCTTCTGAGAGGCGCCAGATAGTAGCAGATCAGAATAGGTGCTGATACTCACAGTCAAATATTGGGTGAAGTGTAGGGTGTCTTTTAGAAAAGTTGGAGAAAGGATAAGAGGGCCTGGAGGTGACAGAAGTTCTAGAAGACCAAGAGACGCAACTAACCAGGGCCCAGCTGGGTTTGCAGAAGCTGAAAAAGCAACCAAGGACCTTGAGTGGACTGGACATAGGCACCCACACAAATGTGCCTGATGGGCAGCTTGGGCTTCATGTGGGTTTCCTAGTGAGGGGAGTGGGAGCTGTCTCCAACCTGGACTCTATTGCCCGCTTTTTGATCACTTCCGTTTGACTGGGCCGTCTCACCAGGCCACGGTGGAAGAGGATGAGCTCAGTTTGTCATACGACTTGATGAGCTGAGGTTTGTTAGGGTGAGGGTCTCCACTTTTCTGAGGAATAGGAGAGGGGGCATAGGGGAAGGTGGAGGGGGGTGGAACCAGAAGAGGAGGGAGGGGGCTACAATCGGGCTGTAAAGTTGAATAAATAAATTAATTCTTTAAGAAAAGAAATTAGAAATGACACCTAACAAATAGCACATACTATGTTTATGAAGTAAACCTATTAAACCTAGTAAATTTAGCCACTTGTTTGTGCTAAACACGTTTATAATAACAGTTCTCTTTGTGACTTAAAAAAAAGTAAAAAAAAAATAACATGGGAGCTGGCTTAGGTCTAACAAATTGGTTTGCTTATAAACTCAGAATATCTCAATGTCTATTTCTTTTCTGAACAGATTATTGAACTTGTGGTCTATAAAAAAGCTGTTCCAGATTTCTGTTTAATATCAAAGATTCCATGACCTTCTCACACTACATTGCATTACAACTATCTTATCTGACACATGTTCTTCACACTGCTACTTCTAATTAACAATGGGTTCAACAACAAAATGTCAATTATACACACACATGTAGTGGTACTCTTTTCTTGTACAACTTTATAGTCTTAAAGTACACTCTTTATTTAAAATAGAGCCATGCTATGTCTAGTTGATTAAGGACACATGCATCGTTATAAGAGAGGCTTATGGCAGTTAAAATAAAAATGTCTTCTTGTAAAAAGGATGATATCCCCATTTATATGTAGGGCTATTTTTATTCTTTGTAATTATCAAATACTAAAATATGTCTTGAAGCAGTGAAAGATATTTTTTTCTTTGGCAAAAAAAATCTAACTATATATGTTGTTTTTTTAAAAGAATCTCCGAATTTGGGAGTGAAAGTTCTTGCTGTGGGTGAGCACCTTCTTGAACATTGCATTGGAGAACAGCTTAGAATTCATTTCAGTATGTTGCATTAAAATTATGGAGTTGCTATCTTGAGAAGTCATGTGAAGATCAATCACATGACAGACAAAATTGCAAACACTTTCCTTGGGGCTGACCAAATATATGCAGGATAGAGTTTTTGTTTTATGTTCTGTTTTTTGTTTGTGCTATGTTTGGTTTCGTTTGTTTGTTTAAACCCATAGAAGACTGATTTTATGATAATTAATCTTGTTAGCTAATTCTTTGGTAGTTGATTCTTGCAAGAAAATCCTCAGTAGGAAACAAATATGTTATTAACAGAAGGGGTGATAGATCTCAGATGAACCTCCTTGAAATAGGCCAAGCCTCATCTCTTCCCTGCTTCTCACCTCCCAGTGGCTCTTCATCATGAATGGAAACATCACTAGTTCAGGTGACTTACATCACTATCCTAGCTGACTTAGCAGATGTTAAACACCTTCCAAACTGCTTCCTGTTTTCAACAGTTGCCCCCTTCACACCCAAACCACGTAATACAACCCAGTTCCACTTCTGCAAGTTCTCCTGCTACTTACTTGTTTCCTAGTTTGCTTCTCTATTACTGTTATAAAACAGTGACCAAAAGCAACGTTGGGTGGGCAGAATATTTCATCTAACAACTGCCCGGTCACACTCCATCACTGAGGGAAATCAGGGCAGGAGCTCACAGCAAGAATCTAGAATCCGGAACTGGTATAGAGGCCCTGAAGGAACTCTCCTTACTGGCTTGTTCAAGCCAGGACCACCTGCCCAGGAATGCCACACAGGTATGCCCGTGGGTCAATTTGATTAAAGCAGTTCCTCAGTTGAAGTTCTGTCTTTCAAGTTCTGACTCTGTTTTGTATCAAGTTGGCAAAAACTAACCTGTAAACTTGGTTCTACATGGCTCACACTTTAATAATGCTTCATCCATATGCACACGAATCCTTGAAAGCCTACTGTACAGCAGGTTTGGGATCATTCACAGGAGATTTTCAAAGACAAGGCACTGTCCTCCCACTTCTCAACACTTACCATATTTGGCATAATAAATAATACACTGAAAATGATGGAGCTATGATTTTTTAAGGTTTATTTATTTAGTTATTTATACATCATTCTGCCTGCAGTGTGCGGGCACACCAGAAACAGGCACCACATCTCATTATAGATGGTTATGAGCCACCATGTGCCTGCTGAGAATGGAACTCAGGACCTTTGGGTGGACAGCCAGTGTTCTTAACCTCTGAGCTACCTCTCCAGCCAGCAGCTATGATTGTAGTATAGAAGAGGTAAGCTGACCCAGGGCCAAGGAAGGCTTTGGTGTGATATGATGAACAAAGTCCTAAGGGAAAGGAAGGACAGCACACAGGAGAGAAAGCTGAGGTGACACATGTGTTCTACCTAGTTCAGTGCTTCTAGCAGCAGTGATGTCAGCAGTGACTGCTTCTATGTTTTTAAAATTATGCTGTGGTAGGACTCTGCCCTTTCTGCATCTGTGGGCATTTTTGTGGAGCTTTCCTGGATTGGGTTGAAGTCTGATGCATCTGAATAGCCAAATGAACTCAGTCCATTGTAACAGATTTCCTTTTCTTTTTTTCTTTATCCTCCTTCTAGTTTTGACATTGTTTCTCACAGTTTGTTACAATCATTTAAAGCAAAAAAAATGGGGAAAAGTTCACAACAAACCAAACGCTCACTAGGCATCTGAGGCACATACCGAAGCACGACTTCTTCTCTAGTAGGGCACTTCTGATACTACTTTTCTCTTTTCTATTTTTTTCTTTAACTTACTTTAATTTAAAATGTAAACTTTATAAATGATGTCTTATAGATATGCAGAGCATGGAAGTGTTGCTCTGCTCATGATAGTAATTAGATATTAGGTATCAGTTACTACTTGCTTTTTTTTCCAAGGCTAATAGTCATGATTTCAAACTTTTTCTTTTTTATAATTTATTCACTTTATATCCCAGTTGTAAACCCCCATCTCTGCCCAGTCCCACTCTCCCTCCTTCTTCCCCTTCAATGCCCCTCCCCTAGTCCACTGATAAGAGAGATCCTCCCCTACTCTCTGACCCCAGCCTATCAAGTCTTATCAGGACTGGCTGCATCATCTTCCACTGGCAAGGCTGTGGGCTGGCAAGGCTGCCCCACCAGGAGAGAGGGAGCAAAGAACTGGCAACAGAGTCCATGTCAAAGAAAGCCCATGGTCCCCTTACTAGGGAACCCACATGAAGACTGGGCTGCCTATTGGCTACATCTGAGCAAGAGGTCTAGGTCCTTTCTATGCACGGTCCTTCATTTGTGCATCAGTCTCTGCAGGCCACCTTGGACTCAGATTTGTTGGCTTCGTTGTCTTCTTGTGGAACTCCTGTTTCCTCTTGGTCCTTATATCCCCTCACTTGTCCACAAGACTCCCTATGCTCTGTCCAAAGTTTGACTGTCAGTCTTAGTATCTGCTTCCATCCCCTTCTGAGTGGAGTTTTTTACAGGACATCCATGATAGGCCCCCATCCTGTTCTCTTCAACCACTTCTGGTGTCTATTGTATTGGCCTTCTGAATGAAAATTAATCATCCTCCCTAAGGTCTTTCTTGTAAGTTAGCTTCTTTAGCTCTCTGAATTAGTGTGGTAATTCTGTTATATGGCTAATATCCAGTTATAAGTGAGTACCCATGAGTATCTTTCTGGGTCTAGGTTAACTCACTCAGTTCTATCCATTTGCCTGCAAATTTCATGACTTCGTTATTTTTAATAGCTGAGTAGTATTCCATTGTGTAATTGTGCCACAATTTCTGTACCCATTCTTCAGGTGAGGGATATCTAGGTTGTTTCCAGGTTCTGGTTATTACAAATAAAGCTGCTATGAACATAGTCACCCAACAGAATGGCTAAGATCAAAAACTCAAATGACAGCACATGGGTTGTGAGCAGGAAGGCAAGAGTGGGTCCCAAGTTTAAATCCACGTGCCCCCAGTACCAGAAGGCATCCTTTCCACAGTGCAGTGAGAGAAAGCACCTGAGTTTAGAACCTGGAGCCACTGATGTTAGTATTTAGGCAGCCTGCTTCTGGGTTGCCTAGCAACCTATGGTGTCACTCCAGGTAGTCACACTTGGCAGGCATGGTTAAGTTTCTCCTTAAAAGGTTCAACCTGCTTGGAGACTGAGCTGCCAAGGGCTACATCTGTGCAGGAGTTCTAGGGGTTCTAGATTATCTCCATGCATGGTCCTTGGTTGGAGTATTAGTCTCAGAAAAGACCCCTGTGCCCAGAGTTTTTGATCTGTTGCTCTCCTTGTGGAGCTCCTGTCCCCTCCAGGTCTTCCTATCTCCCCCTTCTTTCATAGGATTCCCTGCACTCTGCCCAAAGTTTGGCTATGAGCCTCAGCGTCTCCTTCGATACCTTGCTGGGTAAAGTCTTTCAACGACCCTCCGTGGTAGGCTCCTGTCCTGTTGGTATCCCTAGTAATGGGAACAGGGGCTATCTCTGACATGAACTCAGTGGCTGGCTCTTCGATCACCTCCCCCTGTTGAGGTGGGGGTGGAGTGCAGCCTTACCAGGCCACAGAGGAAAACAATGCAGCCAGTCCTGATGAGAGCTGATAGGCTAGGGTCAGTGGGAAGGAGAGGAGAACCTCCCCTATCAGTAGACTGAGTGAGGGGCATGCGAGGAGATGAGGGAGAGAGGGTGGGATTAGGAGTTGAGGAGGTAGGGGGCTACAGCAGGGATACAAAATGAATAAACTGTAATTTACTAAAATATAAATAAATTTAAAAACAAAAACAAACAAACAAAAGGTTCAAACAGCCACTTTTTCACTCTCTTGCCTTCTTACCTTCTTGCCCTTTCTCCTTTCTCTGTTGGGGTGTCTCCTCCCTTCCCCCTATTACGTCTTGCTCTCTCTTTTTCTCTCTTTCTTCATCTCCATCCAATAAACCTCTTTCATATAAAATCTGCTGTGCGCATCATCATTTCATTGGTCCTAACAACTGGTACCCAGAAAGTGACCACAGGATGTTGAGAGTGGGCCCAGTTTGGAGCCATGCCCTTGGGTCCTGGAAGGTATCCACTCTAGGTGTCCACACCCAGTGAGAGTAGGGAACAGCCAGTACCTGGAAGGTGTCCACAGACGGTGGCCTAAGGCTGCAGCTGTACTGGGCAGGAGCCCGAGAACTTTTCCCAGGTTTACCTGGGTGACTTTCAAATTTCACCATGGTCTCTCCTATCATCTGAGAAACACGGATGTTAGGGTTTGGGGGACTATTACAGGTTCAGAAATAGCTGCTCACTGATCACTCAGACACCAGACTCAAATCAACAGTGGTTTGATTGCTAAACAGAACCTGACCAGTCAGGGCCATAATCTGGACTCCAGAGACAAACTGTGATGTTGGTCTGCTCCTAAGGCAGGTTTTGTTTTTGTTTTTGTATTAAAAAAAAAAAAAACTGTAACCAGGTAACAACTAGGTAACAAAACTGTAACCTGGTGTAGGAAACAAACCACAACTAGCCAACCAGGTATCCAGGTGTAGGAAAGAACATTACCTCATTTGGCTAGCTAGACAAAGCCTTTCTAACTGACCTTTAACTTGGTTCAGTATTTAAGGGATTTCATAGAGTGTCCAGGTAACAAAGTATATAAAATTTGAGAAATGAAATCACAGAGACATAATCGAAATGGAGACTTGGAGGAACAATGGCTTCTGATATGCTAAAGGCTACAGCAGGTGTTAACAGAGCCATAGTTACGCTCAGAATAAACTAGGTCTCAACAGAGGGGCTACAGAATTCAAGCAGGTGACAACAGGGTTCACAGTACAGCCTGTCAGTCCCTCTGTTCTCACTGTCCAGCTTCTGTCCAGATGCCATGTTCAGTCAATGCCACCATCTTGTCTCCACCCGACAGACTCCCTTTTCTCACTGGGGCTTTCCCCCTTCCCCCGCCTGATCTGGGTGACTCCAGATTTTGTAAGGAACATCACATAGCTCTGAGGGAAGACCAGAGGCCTGACCCTTTCCTGATAAGGAAACCAGTTCAGCTAGCTAGCTATTCCTAGAGATACCCACCTTATATGCTAATAAGATGCCTTGATTGCTTGACTTTACCTGAATATTTTCCCCTACCCATAGGATAATTAAGTATTGTGTTCTCCTTCTTGTGATACTACATGTAAATGAGGTACTGTACCACTGTATGCAAATCAAGTATCCCTAATCCCTTGACCCCAAAGAATCAAATGATTTCGCCCTCAAAATCCCTCCCACTACCAAGGTTTGTAAATCCCTGATTTCAAATAAATGTTCTGGCTGTTTGCATGCTGCATGATACCATCAGCCTTCCACCATGACCATCAGACAGACCTCATTTCTTCTGGGAGAGGGAGGCCTCTCCATCCCACCCCCATCCCTGGGGATTTGTTGCCCAACTGCTGCAAACTTCTGGACCACCAGAGGTTCCATAGGCCACAGCGAGAGCTATCATTCAAGCTGTACTATAGAGCAATAGTAATAAAAACTGCATGGTACTGGCATAGAAACAGAATAGTAAATCAACATAATTGAATAGAAGACCCAGAAATAAACCCACACACCTACAGCTATTTGATTTTTAACAAAGAAGCCAAAAACCATACAACAGAAAAAAAACGATAGCATCTTCAACAAATGGTGCTGGTCTAGCTGGATATCCACATATAGAAAAATGCAAATAGACCCATATTTATCACCGTGACAAAACTAAAATCTAAGTGGATCAAAGACCTCAATATAAAACCAGACACACTAAATCTGTTAGAAGAAAAAGTGGAAAAGAGCCTTGAACTCATTGGCACAGGAGACAACTTCCTGAACAGAACACCAACAGTACAGGCTGTAAGAGCAACCATCAATAAATGGGACCTCGTGAAACTGAAAAGCTTCAATAAAGCAAAGGACACTGTTATCAGAACAAAATGACATCCTACAGATTGGGAAAGGATCTTCACCAACCCTTTATCTGACAGGGAGCTAATATCCAGAATATATAAAGAACTCAAGAAGTTAAAAAGCAACAAAACAAGTAATTCAATTTAAAAAAATGGGGTACAGAGCTAAACAGAGAATTCTCAATAGAGGAATATCAAATGGCAGAGAAGCCCTTAAAGAAATGCTCAACATCCTTAGTCATTAGGGAGATGCAAATCAAAGTGACCCTAAGATTTCACCTTACACCCATCAGAATGGCCAAATAAAAAATTCAAGTGACAATACATGCTGGAGAGGATGTGGAGAAAGAAGAGCCCATTGCTACTTCATTGCTGGTGGGAATACAAACTTGTACAACCACTTTGGAAATCAATCTGGCTCTTTCTCAGATAATTAGGAACAGTGCTGCCTCAAGATCCAGCTATATACCACCCTTAGGCATATATCCAAAATATCCTCAAGTATACAACAAGGACATTTGCTCAACCATGTTCGTAGCAGCTTTATTCATAACAGCCAGAAGCTGGAAACAACCCAGATGTCCCTCAACTGAGGAATGGATACAGTAATTGTGGTACATTTACACAATGGAAGCTATACTACTCAGAAATTAAAAACAAGGAAATCATGAAATTTGCAGGCAAATGGTGGTAACTAGAAAAGATAATCCTGAGTGAGGTATCCCAGAAACAGAAAGACATACATGGTATACACTCACTTATAAGTGGATATTAGAATACAATATGGGATAAACATACTAAAGTCTATAGACCTAAAGAAGCTACTCAAGAAGGAGGACCCTGGGTAAGATGATCAATCCTCATTTAAAAAGGCTTTTGTACCTATCTGGTGGTGTGTTTTTTACTTCAGTGTACTTTATTGAGATTTTTTGCACAATGTGCTTTATTGAGAATTTCATCGGTGGAATTATTCTATAATTTTTGTTTTGTGTTCTTTCTTTATCTGGTTTTGATGTGAGGGCGCTACTGGCTTCATAAAAAGTTTGGTATGTTACTTCCTTATGTCTTGGGAAAGTCTGAGCAGGTCAGCCAGCGTTAGTCTTTTAAAGATCTGGCAAGAATTCCATACTGACTCTATCTGCACTTTTTTAAATTGGACTTTTTATTGGTGCTTCAATTAATTTGTATGATCTGTTTATTTATCTGTTTGTTTGGAGGAATCATAGCAAGGCTGAGGCTGTGACATTTTTCTTGAGAGCAATAAAACTTTTAAACAACTTTTTATTGGTTCATTGTAAATTTCACATACTGGACCCCAACACCACTCATCTCCCTGTCTTCTCACATCTGCCTTCCATCCTTGCAACCTCTCCTAAAACAAAAACAAAAAAAAAACTTTTTTGAAATTGTAGTGTGTCACAATGTGTCCCACAGTACACCTTTTTGTCTCCATAAAGCCCATCACAAGCTACAAGCAAATGTTCAAACACAAGAAGGAACATCACTACCAAATTCTAGTTAAGATTTTCTTACAAAGCAACACGTATGAGTGGCCAAAGATTTCAGTCTCTCACTAGAAATAATTTTTAAATAAAATATTTTGGAGGAGATCCAAGATGGCTGCCACGAGAGAACACTGTGTCTGAGGAGGACAGCAGAAACAATGCAGCGACCAGGAGACTGAACTCTGGGACCTAAAATGCCAGCATTCGTGATTGCCAGGTGAGCAGAACTCCCACGGTTAGAAAATCAAGTGGGAAAACCCTAGGGACACCCAGTTATTCCCCGGAAAAATCTCTGGGTGACCAGCGGCGCACAGCTCTGATCTGACCTAGCAGCCGTGCTGGGCGCCCACACCCGCCATAATAGACTGGATCACACAGTCTCGCAGGCAGTCTCAGGAGGAACCGGGTACCGTTTTCACTGAACTGCACCCTGCTAGCTCACACTGCACCCGGGTTCTGCTTCAACCCACGGGTGTGCGGCGGTGGGCACGCACCTATCGCCGGAACCACCCCAGTCTGAGAAGGGCAGGGGACCATTTTGACCAGTCTGCACTCTGCGGGCACTCGCCGCAAGCTTCTGCCAGCAAAACCTCAGTCCGTGTGCCAGTCCGAGGGCAAGTCTGGGAAGGACCCAAGTTCTGCGTCAACCCACCTGTGCGCGGTGGGCATGCACGGATCGCCAAAGCCACCCCAGACTGAGAAAGTCCGGGGACCATCTTGACCAGACCGCTCACTGAGGGCCAACACTACATGCACCCGCCAGCAAAAACCTCAGTCCCTGTGTGTGTCCACAGGACAGACAGAGAAGGCCTCGGGCACCATTTCAGACAGGCCTGCATTCAGCAGAGGCACACCAACCCAAACCCATTGTGTGTGCCCAAAATATCATCTCAGACCGTGGTGCACAGCCCCTGGCCCAGAAGGGGGAGCCAATTCTCCATTCCAGGGGATAGCCCTTAGCAACAAGCCTAGGGCTGAGTGCAAAGACCCCAGCTGACATCTCAAAAGACTGAGGAGCGAGACCTCCAGACCAGAGGGGTGAGCAGCCTGCAGTGCTCACAGCTTCTAGCACAGAGCACGAAACTGGGCATACAGAGCCCACAATAGAGTTCAACTGAGACAACAACAAACAATAAAAAACCACCGGAAATCCCTGATCTTCTTGAAGAATACTCCTGACACAAGAGACTGACAGTTTCAGACTGAAGTACAGCCTTAAAGCACAAACAGCTCCCTGATTATATATAAACAAATGCCCAGAAATCGGCGAAAGAACTCACCCAACAAAAA
>JAQQSO010004124.1:0-13030 GCA_028658305.1 Pachyuromys duprasi | reverse complement strand
CCACCCCCTCCAAGTCCACCAATGGGGGAGGACCTCCTCCCCTTCCATCTGACCCCAGTTCATCTTGTCTCCTCAGGGCTGGCTGCAATGTCCTCCCCTGGGAGCTAGCCAGGCTGTTACTCCCTGGTGTGTATGGGTTCAAAGAGCATATCTCTAATAGATGCCTGAGAGTGGTATAGCTGGATCTGGAGGTAGTACTATTCCTAATTTTCTGAGAAAGTGCCAGATTAACTTCTGAGAATAGCTAAAACAATCCTCTACGATAAAAGATCTTCTGGAGGTATCTCCATCCCTGATCTCAAGCTATTCTATAGAGTAACAGTAATAAAAAACTGCATGAAACTGGCATAGAAACTGACTGATGAATCAATGGAATTGAATATAAGACCCATATATAAACCCACACACTTATAGACAACTGATTTTTGACAAAGATGCCAAAATCATACAATGGAAAAAGATACCATCTTCAACAAATGTTGCTATTCTAACTGGATAGTTACATGTAGAAAAATGAAAATAGATCCATACTTATCACCCTGCACAAAACTAAAGTCCAAGTGGATCTAAGACCTCAACATAAAACCAAACACACTAAACCTGTTAGAAGAAAAAGTGGGGAACAGCCTTGATCAAATTGGCACAGGCGACATCCTCCAGAACAGAGCACTAACAGCACAGGCTCTAAGATCAACAATCAATAAATGGGACCTCATGAAACTAAAAAGCTTTGCTTTGTGTAAAACAAAGGACATTGTCTTCAGAACAACACGACAGCCTACAGACTGGGAAAGGATCTTCACCAACCCTATATCTGAGAGAGGGCTAATATCCAGAATTTATAAAGAACTCAAGAAGTGAAACAGCAACAGGTAATCCAATTAAAAAATGGGAGAGGGTCATGAAAGGAGACAAGGGAAGGAAGGTAGGATGGGACGGAATGTGGGAGGGGGCTAAAGCTGGGATACAAAGCAAATAAAATGTAATTAATGTAAAAAATTAAAAATTTAATTAAAAATGGGGTACAGCGCTACACAGAGAATTATCAATAGAGGACTATCAAACAGCAGAGAAACACTTAAATAAATGCTCAATGTCCTTATTCATCAGGGAAACACAAATGAAAATGACCCTGAGATTTCACCTAACACCCATCAGAAAGGCTAACATCAAACACTAAAATGACAACACATACTGGAGAGGATGTGGAGAAAGGGGAACACTCCTTCATTGTTTGTGGGAATGTAACTTGTCCAACTACTGTGGAAATCAATCTGGCCCTTTCTGAGACAATTAGGAATAGCATCTTCTTAATGCAAAACCCAGGATCTTTCTCAACTTTATCTTTCAAGAGTTTTTTAAGTAATATTTTTTAAAAAGAAAAAAAAATACTAGATAAGATTTTTCTCAAAAATCTCCATATCTTGTGAGTGCGAAAATTTCTATGTCTGTGACAAAGTGTCTAAAGAACATCATCTCAGGAGGAAAGATTTATTTTGACTGATAATTGCTTTCTGGTTGATTAGTCTGGTGCCTTCATCCGAGGCTAATAACCCATGCCGGAAACATGTGACTGAAAATGGTTACTCCAAAGCAGCTAGGAAAGAAGCAGAGAGCCTTCTTCAGAAACATACTCACAGTGACCTAATTCTTTCAATTAAGTCTCGCCTGTTGTTATATATTATTATACTGTCTCCTACACAGAGTGGTAACTGAGTCTTAACACTTGAACACTTTGGGGGCAAGTACAATTTATATAGTAATTTTCTGTTTAAATATAGGAAAGAAGTACAAATAAGGGAAATGAGATTTCTTAAAGATCCATTATACTTGGGAACCATTCCAACCATTATCCATTAAAAAACGAGTATAATGAAATTAAGGGATCCTTTGAAGTTTCTGTAATTTAAAAGTTTCCAAGGCTAATAAATGATACATAACTTCCAATAATACAGTGAAAAAAATGTCTTCAGTTGATGTTTAAATGTGAACAACAAATTAAAATGCATGATACTTAAACCATGAAACACTTGAGTAATTTTCCAATATTTTATGAAGCATAATGATTAATGTTTTCTAGGTGTTTAAAATTAATTTTTAATTCAATTTTTGAAGTATTGATCTTATGTTCTATGTATCTCTAATAACTAAAGTAGTGTTTGCTATTTCTCAGAGGGCCAACAAAATCCTATGTTTATGAGTTGATATTTGTGAAAAGTTTTCTGCTGCTTCATCTTTGTCAGCCTGCTTTCTTGCCTTGTCCTCATATGCTGAAATACTCCAAGGGCTTTTTACCTGGGTCCAATCACTAATAAAATACTCACTGTCAATTGTCACCTAGTGATTTTTTCTGTAAAATATGAAAAGCTTTTCTTTTGTCATTATGTCAGGTGATTTTTCCATGTTAAAGGAATAATGGAAATAATATAAATATTTCTGTCATTCGGAGACTCTGAATCACCTTAGAGACAACACACATTCAGACAAATTTATGGAAATAGACTTTCGAATTCTAGAAAAATATGTTGGTGTAGGTGCCCAATTAGCCTGCATGAATGTGCCTGGCCTTGCGAAACTGCATAGGGAAGGGAAATTTGGTCATGCCACTTTGCCCATAACAAAGGTTTCCAGTACGTCTCTCTATGACCTGAGGTTAAAATAAAATCCACTGAAATTACCCATAAGCACATAACACTCTTAAATAAGTAAAAACTTCTCCCCTTATTAAAGTTATTTATATTCCAGATGCAAAACATACTATAAAATCTAGTTTTAAAATGCAATGTCTCATGCAAGTATTATGTACATTTTAGTGAAAATATGAGAACATAAAAATTTTGAAATGGTTTTGTGATGTTTTTATTGTTTAAACTTGCTTCGTTGTTATGGTCTTCCAGCACTTGGTATCTTGGATATTAATTATGTCCTGACTTAATGGTTTGAGCTGCATTACTTAAATCATCAACATTTATTAAGGGTGTTCTACCTGTGTCAGACTTTCAACAGTAATAAACTTAAAATGCCTTCTAATTTTAATGTTGCTCAAGAGTTAATTATTAGAAGTAATTTTAGAAAAAATAAAGCATAAATAATTCAATTGTTTGTTTTTTACTGGCTTCCATTTAATATCAGATGAAAACTCTCCAGAGCTGACATTATTTGAGGCTCCAAAGCTAAACTGTGAGGAAGCAGCTTCCTGCTGGAGAAATCCCTTCCTCTCCTGGCTCCTAGGTCATCTACCAATGCCCCCTCTTTAGATTTTCACCTCAACCAGACATCCTTCTCTCTTTACCCACAGCAGAAGAAACTGAATTCATGCTAGTTAACTGGTTAAATAACTTGAAAAAGGAAAACAGCATAGAGATTAAACATACCAGATTAATGATTTTTTGAATGATAAAATAAATAGTCATATTTTTGAAGAATCTGGAAATAATGCATTTTATTACTGGGATTCAGCAAGGCAGATAATGCAGTGTACCCAATATTCACTAGGTCATCATGCTCACAGTGTTTAACACAAACTCACTTATTTTCCTTTAATAATTTGAATTGTTTTTCACAATTTACATTTCAAAAACTACATATGAAATTCTTGTATATATTTTCTGCCAGTTGAGTGTAAAATGATTTTTTCTGAGGTATTTCAATTTTATTTGACACTTAAATTTGAATTAATGTTAGGAGGTGTTGATAAGTATTTCACTAAGACATTTTATGCATACAGATGTGTAACCATTATATGCATTAAGGAAACCAAAACGTCACACTTCTTATATCTAATTAAGTATTTCAAGCCAAACATTTCAAACTATTGTTTCTTTCATAATAGACAGTTTTAAGGAAATATAATTCAAGAGACAATCAGTACACATTAAAGTTAGAAATGTCCTCATAAATTATTTCAAAGCTTTAGGTACAGTGAGAAGCTTTAATTAAATTGTATCTAAAATTAATATTTGATTGACTCTTTTATGCTTGCTTGCATGGGCTGGGGACATAGCTAAGTAGGAGAAAGCACAGGAATCTAAGTTTGGATTCCAGGCTCACACCGAAAGGTCAGGAGTGGCTGAGAGCTCCTGTATCAGCAACACCAGGGTCGAGGGAGGACAAATGGATCCCTGAAATCTTTGGCCTTCCAGCCCAGTCAACACATGTGTCCCAGGATTAAAAAGAGTGTAAAATAATGGCAAAGAGCAACTTAGGAAAAACACCAATCTTTTTACATCTCTATTTACATCACGCACAATAGTCCACCCACAAACATGTACACCCACATACACTTGTGAACGTACCCACACTACACGGATGCAACACCTCTGCCCACAAAATTGCATGAGGTTTTATTGATGAATACTTAATGTGCAAGTCATCAAACACACGATTCACTTTTTTTTGATAAATAATAAAAACCTGAATGTTTTTATGCTTGTTTTCTTATTTTAAACAGCAAAGTCTTAGGTACACAAATTTTGTACTACCTTGCTTGCATAAATAATTTTGAGATTTTAAACTTTAAAAACATATTTGAACTAAATATATATAGCATATTTTGTTTAAATATTTTACAAATGCACAACTGAAATGTTTTTTTAGAAAATATGGGCATTATAGAAAATATAGATATATATTATTTGGATAAATATCCAGTAAATACTTGCTAGATAATTTGCACATAGGTGCTTTATTCTTTGCTATCCTAGCTTTTCTTCTCCCTCACAAGTTGCCAATATCAGTTGAACATAGAGAAAACTGTCTCATAGGAGACCAAGGTCGAGGCTACATTATTGTTAATTCCTCACATACTTGGAAAATGAGGTGAACTCTGCCTCTTCCTGTGTGCTGACCACTAAAGCAAGATTGCTTTCAAGTTTTCACCATCATGACTTTCCAGCCAATTAAGTAGAGTGCTTTGGTTAAAACAGCATACTTCTAGAATTTCTCCTAATCGCTAAAATCATACCAAAAAAAAAAAATCACATTTAGAGGGTTTTTCCAAGGCTGGTATAATGCACAAAGAAATAAGTAAATATCAAACATATTTGCGGAGTTTTGTTTGTTTGTTTGTTTCATTTTATTTTTCGATATGTGTTGTGTTTGTGTGTGTGTGTGAGAGAGAGAGAATCCTTAAAGTACAAAATAGAAAGCTCACGTGTTAACACACAATATGATATGGGCTTTTGTAAAAGAAAGGGGGGGTACCACAGTTGCCCTTCTTAGTCAGCATTCTTCAGCCTCTGAGTTTTCTGTTTTTCTTTATCTTTTTTTTTTCATTTCACAAGCCATACTAATGGGCCTCATATATGACTCAGTTATTATGAAAATGAACTGTTAGTGCAGAAGACCATAGTTTAACTCTCAGTACCCACGTAAGAGCTCACAACTGCTTGCAAATCCAGCTTCAAGGGATAGATTGCCTCCTTGTAGCCTCTATGAGTTTCTGCATGCATGCAGATGATGCAACATGTATTCAAAACTCATACACAAAATAAAAATGAATAAATAATTGTAAAAAGTCATTTAAGATTTTAATAGAGCTGCTTTAACTAGAATGTTAAAGGTATGGTGCTTGAATCTTAACCTTGTCTAGGTTTCTCTGAGTTAAAATTGAGCTGTGTACTGACTGATATTTTCTGGTTCAGAAAATCCAAGGGAACAACTAAGCTTTTATACAATCTAAGGGCTAACAAGGCTGCCATAGCCTAATGCTTAGCTCAGTGATTACCCTGCAATAGTCCACCTGTATCCATGAACTATATAGTCCAGAAAGCCCATTGGATTTATGAAACTACATATTAAACTTTGTATATACCATGTGCATATACAATAAATATATATTTTTATTATCACCATCTCATTCAATTAAGCTTTTTGAAATTGCAAGGTACATTTAAAATTTTATGATTGAAAAATCTTATACAAACAGAGAGTAAATGAATATTTATCTGGTCAGGTATTGTTATTTGGGGGCAGTATTCTTTTTTACTTGTTTAATGATGTAAAGAACCAAACAATTATTCAGCGTTGGCATGGTCTCAAATTTATGAAAGTATTATACAAGGTTACTCTTTTGAGTAGAATTAAGAATGCTGAAGGCAGAATAGAGTGAAGAAGAAACTGTTAATGTTTTAAGATTTTCGTGCTCTTAAGTATGAGATTTAAAATATGGTCTATGTATATGATGGAATTTTATTGGGTCATCAACAATGTAATTTTTGTTCTCTGAGGAAATAAGTGATTTCAATATGATAATTTCAAGTAAAATAAACTAACCATACACTCAGAAGTAGAGGGGAGAAATGTGATCAAAATGCCTTATACACATTTAAGTAAATACCACAATGACATTCCTTGATTGTTACACTTAAATTACACTAATAATGTTTAAAGTATGAGTTTTCTAGCTAGATCCCAGAAGAGGACATTGCAGCCAGCCCTGAAGAGATATGATAAGCTAGGGTTGGATGGAAAGGGAGGAGGTCCTCCCCCATCAATGGACTTGGAGGGGGCAGGGAGGAGATGAGGGAGGGATGGAGAAAGTGTGAGGGAATGAGGGAGGGGACTACGACTGGGATACAAAGTCCATAACCTGTGATTAATATAAAAATAAATAAATTACATTAAAAATAATGAGGTTTCTACAAAGAGAGTAATACAAAGAATGAAGAAAATCAGGACTTGGTTCTTTAGAATAATAAAAAAGTTAGACAACTCCCTAGCCAAACCAACTAAGAGACAGAGAGACAGTACCCAAAATAGGAAAATCAGAAATGAAACAGGGGACATAATAACAGACTCGGAGGAAATCCAAAGAATCATTAGTTCTTACTTCAAAAGCCTGTTTTCTGCAAAATTGGAAAATCTAAAGGAAATGGATGATTGTCTTGATTTAACCTACCAAAAATAAATCAAGAGCAGGTAGACAGTTAACCCCCTAAGGAAATAGAAACTGCCATCAAAAGTCTCCTGACCAAAAAAAAAAAAAAAAAAAGCCCAGGGGCAGATGTTTTTAGTGTGGAATTTTATCAGACTTTTAAAGAAGAGCTAACTCCAATACTCAAACTATTACACAAAATAGAAACAGAAGGAACACTACCATACTTATTCAATGAATCCACAGTCCCCTGATACCTAAACCACACAGAGTCGACAGAGAAAAAAAAATTTCAGATCAGTCTCCCTTATAATCATTGATGCAACAATATTCAATCAGATACTTATAAACCAAATTCAAGAAAACATCAAACACATCATCCACCATGATCAAATAGGCTTCATATCAGGGATAAAGAGATAGTTCATCATATGAAAATTTATTAATGTAACCCACCATATAAACAAACTGACAGAAAAAGAAAATCATATGATCATCTCATTAGATGCAGAAAAAACGCCTTTGACAAAATCCTGCACCCCCTTCCTGAGAAAATTATGGGAGAAATCTGGGATACAAGGCCCATATCTAAACATAATAAAGGCAATATACAGCAAGCCGATGACCAGCATCAAGTAAATGGAGAAAAATTCAAAGCAATGCCAGTAAAGCCAGGGACAATACAAGATTGCACACTCTTTCCCTGTATATTCAATTATAGTAATAGAAGTCCTAGCTAGAGCAATAAGACAAGTAAAGGAGATCAAACGAATACAAATCAGAAAGGAAGAAGTTAAAAGTATCACTATTTGCAGATGATACAATAGTATTCATAAATGACCCCCAAAATTCCACCAGAGAATACCTGAAGCAGATAAACTGCTTCAGCAAAGTGGCTGGATACAAGATTAATTCAAAATATCAGAAGCCTTCATGTATACAAATGACAATGGGCTGAGAAAGAAATCAGAGAAACCATAAACCTTTCAATAGCCACAAATAATATAAACTATCTAGGGGTAACTCTACCCAAAGAATTAAAAACCTGCATGACAAGAACTTCAAGTATCTGAAAAAGAAACTGAAGAAGATACCAGAAGATGGAAAGATCACCTGTGCTCATGGATCAGTAGGATTAAAATAGTGAAAATATCCATCTTACCAAAGGCAATCTACAGATTCAAAGCATTCCCTATCAAAATACCAACACAGTTTTCACAAACCTTGAAAGAACAAGTCTATACTTCATATGGAAAAATAGAAAATCCAGAATGGCTACAATAATCTTATATAATATTAGAACTTCGGGAGATATCTGCATACCTGACCTCAAGCTATACAACAGAAAAACAGTAATAAAAACTCCATAATACTGTCAAGGAATAGGCTGGTTGACCAATTGAATCAAATAGAATCAAATAGAAGAGCCAGAAAGTAAACCATACATATATGCACACTTGACTTTTGACAAAGGATCCAAAACCATACAATGGAAAAGATATAGCATCTTCAACAAATGGTGTTGGTTTAACTGGATGTCTACAAGTAGAAAATGCAAATAGGTGCATATTTATAGTCCTGCACAAAACTCAAGTCCAAGTGGATCAAAGTCTTCAGCATAAAAACACAGACACGCAATCTGCTAGACGAGAAAGTGGCTAAGAGTCTTGAACTCATTCAAAAGGGACAACTTTCAGAGCAGAACAGCAACAGCTCAGGCTCTAAGATGTACAATTAATAAATGGTATCTCTTTAAACTGAAAAGCTTCTGTACAGAGAAAGACACTATCAGTAGAATGAAACAGAAGTCTACCAATTGAGAAAATATCTTCACTAATCCTACATCTGACAAAGGGCTAATATCCAGAATATATAAAGAAATCAATATATTAATCACCAACAAACAAAATAATCCAAATAAAAATGGGGTATAGAGCTAAACAGAGAATTCTCATCAAAAGGAATCTCCAATGGTGGAGAGGCACTTAAAGAAATGTTCAACTTACTAAAATATGTACACTTAAAGAAGCTAAGAAAGGAGGAGGATACTGGGTAAGATGATTAATCCTCACTCAGAAAGACAAACAGGATGGACATTGGAAGAAGGAGAAAGCAGGAAACAGGACAAGAGCCTACCACAGAGGGCCTCTGAAAGACTCTACCCAGCAGTGTATCCAAGCAGAGGCTGAGACTCATAATCAAACTTTAGGCAGACTACAGGGAATTTTAAGAAAGAAGGGGGAGATAGTAAGACCTGGAGAGGAAAGGATCTCCACAGGGAGAGCAACAGAACCAAAATATCTGGGCACAGAGGTCTTTTCTGAGATGGATACCCCAACAAAGGACCATTCATGGATATAACCTAGAACCCCTGTACAGATGTAGCCCGTGGCAGCTCAGTCATCAAGTGGGTTTCTTAATAAGGGGAACAGGGACTGTCTCTGACATGAACTCAGTGGCTGGCTCTTTGATCACCTCCCCTTGAGGGTGGAGCAGCCTTACCAGGTCACAGAGGAGGGCAATGCAGCCAGTCCTGATGAGACCTGATAAGGAAGGGTCAGATGGAAGGGGTGAAGAATCTCCCCTATCAGTGGACTTAGAGAGGAGCATGAAAGGAGATGAGGGAAGGAGGGTGAGATTGAGAGGGAATAAGAGAGAGGGCTACAGCTGGGATACAAAGTGAATAAACTGTAATTAATATAAAAAATAAAATTAATAAAAAAAGAAATGTTCAACATCCTTAGTCATCAGGGAAATGCGAAACAAAATGACTCTGCTATTCCATCTTACACATGTCAGAATGGCTGAGATCAAAAACTCAAATACCATCTGGAGAGGATGTGGAAAAGGGGGAGCACTCTTCCATTGCTGGTGGGAGTGCAAACTTGTACTACCACTTTGGAAATCAATCTGGAGGTTTCTCAGAAAACTAGGATTAGCCATACCTCAAGACCTAGCTATACCACTTCTGGGTATAAACCCAAAAGATGCTTTACTGCTAAAAAAAAAAACAAACATAAAACAAAACAAAACAAAAATAACCGTTTGTTCAACCATGTTCACAGCAACTTTATTCATAATAGCCAGAAACTGGAAACAACCTAGATGTTTCTCAACCAAAGAATGGATAAAGAAACTGTGGTACATTTACATAATGGAATACTACTCAGACATTAAAAACAAGGAAATCATGAAATTTGCAGGCAAATGGTGGAAACTACAAAAGATCATCCTGAGTGAGGTAACACAGACCCAGAAAGACACACATGATACATACTCACTTATAACCTGATTTTAGTCTTATAGTACAGAATAGCCATACTACTATGAACAGACACCACAAAGAAATTTCAGTGAGCATCTTTGGCTTCATGTGGTTGCACTAGTTAGAAGAGTGAGGGATATCTCTGACATGGACTATGTTGCCTGTTTTTTGATCACTTCCCTTTTGATGGGACTGTCCTTAGAGGCCCCAGGGGAAAAACACAATGCAGCCTTTTGTGTCTAGATTAGCTGCTATGACTGGGTGAAGGGGCAGCCCTATTCTGAGGAATAGGGGAGAGGGGATTTTGAAGGGAGAGTGTGACTGGGAGGAGAGAGATAAGGACTTATGACCGAGATGTAAATTGAATTAATTAATTAAAAATGAAAAAAAACACATTTAGTTCTCCTAGCAATATAAAAAATCAAAGGAAAATTACAAATTTAAGTCTGAAATAAAACACTTGTTTGTTGTTATTTGAGATAGGGTTTCACTTTGTAGACCAGGCTTTCTCAAATTTTGGAATTATTACAATACACCAACATACTTAGCCTAATTAATGAATGTCTTTATGAACAAAAATAAAACAATGTGAAGCTGCTTTGAGAGAATTATTAGCAATGGAAAATACTGTTAGTTTTTACTTAAAGATTAATTTTGTCTAAGATGCAAGAAATAGAATAACATCTCAAGGTCATTCTGTTCCAATCTTTAAATAACTAAATGAAATAAAAATTGAATGCCTGCTATGACTTGCAATATATTAGTGCACTGACCTGGGCTCTGTAACTTAATATCTACAAGTACTAATGTACTTTAACTAGATGAGAACAGAAAAATGAATTGCAAAACATGTTAATGAGATCAAAGATCTCAATACATACTGCAGGTTTCCAAGACCCAGAGGTCAAAGTCCTAGAAGGAGAAAGAAAGACGTGGAAGGGAACAGAAAGAAGTGCCAGTCAGGGTTTAGCTGCTGAATGTCGAAACTTAATTTTATATTACGTTGTATGTGATAAGAATATACATTGTAGAAACGCTTTATTTTGCAGGTCATTATTACTGAAAAAGTTGCACTTTATCTGAATAAGAATTTTATTTTTTTATTATCATCCAGCAGTGGCCATTTCCAATTACAAAAATCATCATCTGAATACCAGTGGTGATTAATTGAAACTGTGATCATTATAAAGGAGTCAGTTCCACTGACTTTGATTTAATTCCTTCACATTAGTTATCAAAACTTTTAAAATGTGCAGTACTTTAAGATTCTCCTTTAGACATCTTCTGTATGTGGATTAGTATGAAAATAATAAGGAAATCTCAAAGTTTAAAGATGAATTTGTAATAGTCATATTAATTAATTTGAGATTTCACATTAAATTATGCCTGATATACCCCATAACTTTATTCTAGGAATAATTAAATGTATTCTAGTTTGATTAGTTGATGATTATAATAATTTCATTTAGCATGTAAATATATTAATCAGGATATAATTGAAATTTGGGAAGTTATTAAGCAGGTCAAATATTTAAGAAAGCTGGACAAGTACAGACAATATCTGAGTGATTTTTATGCCTTTTATTAGTAAGCTCAGTTTGTTCTTTGTGCAAATAAGTTATTGTGTTTGTGTACTATATGCCAATTTATCTATGTATGAGTATATGAGTGTGCATGCACATGTGGTTAAGTGTATATGTGGCTACTTAAGCATATGGTGTGTAAGAGAATATATGAAGTGAACATGCATATTCATGCAGCATGTACCTTTCTACCATTAATAATTTATTCCATCAACTTTTCCATTTTTAACTTCACCACAGTATTTCTGCTTCAAGGAAATATTTTTCTCTCTGTTTACAAATTTCCAAATGCCCAAAAAAGAATAACTCAACACTTCCATTATACGTAATCTTTAATATCTCATCTATAGCTCTTCCCTTTGTTTTCAACAGCAGCAGCAAATCTCCACATTCTGAACGTCAGTTTCTCACTGTCAGATTTCTCTGTTTCAAAATCTCTACGACTGGTGTCCTGTGCCATGTGTTGTTCTTAACACTTACATCTGATTATTCATGCAATTATTCTAGGTAGAACATCACTGCTTTTATCCCTAATGCGAAAACTGAGAAACACCGCTTCTCAAAGTAGCTAAGCAATGGTTCGGCTGATAACAACCAGGTTTTAGAAATCTGCACTTAGATGGAGTGTACTTCCTTCCCTCTGTCTCTGGTACTATATAGTTTACTGCGTACTGGCTCCTGCAGGGCATTGCTAGCATATACCAGTAGAAGAATATGAAGATTAAATTTGTCAAATGATTTGCCCTGAGTTCTAGTGAACCTTGAGAACAGTTATTTCCCACATGTAAATAACAATTACTGCCAGGACACATTTAGTGTAATACCTACAGACTTTACACTCAATTGTCTTCTAAGGTTTGCTTGAACATTACTGCTTTCTGATGTATTTTGTTTTTCCTTACTGAGCTGTTTTCAATGATTTCTTACTATCTCTCCATTAGTGCTTTACTCCACAATGGAGAGGGTTCAGCACAACAGACCCTTTTACTTAAAGTCTTGAGAAAGACAAGGTAATTTTTATTATACAATAAATTATAAGTCTATTTTTCTTTTTTATTTTTTATATTAATCACAGGTTATTTACTTTGTATCCTAGCTGTATCCCACTCCCTCATTCCCTCCCAATCCCACACTCCCTCCCTCATCTCCTCCCTGCCCTTTTCCAAGTCCACTGATAGGGGAGGTCCTTCTCCCCTTCCATCTGACTCTGGTTTACCAGGTCTCTTCAGGACTGGCTGCAATGTCCTCTTCTGTGGTCTAGCAAAGCTGCTCCTCCCTCGCAGGAGGGGGAAAGTGGGCGGGGAGAGG
>JAQQSO010004123.1:0-13030 GCA_028658305.1 Pachyuromys duprasi | reverse complement strand
TTCTTCTTCTTCTTCTTCTTCTTCTTCTTCTTCTTGGGTTGTTGGAGACAGGGATTCTCTGTGTAGTTCTAATTGTCCTAGGACTTGCTCTGTAGACCAGGCTGGCTCAAACTCAGGGATCCACCTGCCTTTGCTCCCCAAATACTGGGATCGAAGGCATGCACAACCACCACCGGCCTCATTATTTCTTTACAGAGAAAATATAACATCTATTCATGCAGTATTTACATTTTATTTGTTTTTTGAGTAATTTAAAGATTATTCAGGGCACTTAGGAAGATGTGCATAGATTACATGCAAATGTTATTCTGTTTTATCTGAGACATGGAGAGCCTTATAATTCTGTATTCTCAGAGGTTCCTAGAACCACGCTCCTAATCGATACCAAGGGACAGTGGTACCTTCATCTTTTGTTCCATATCTGAAGTAATAATAATAATGATGATGGTGACAATAATAATAAATAATCTTTTATAAAACCAAAATCTAATTACACCTCTTCCAAAGCTCTATGACTTAATTGGTCTCTCATTGTCTTAGTGGAATGTATGGGCAAAATCATCAAGTGAATGGGCACTTAGCCACAAAATCTAAAAATTTCAACAGGAAAGGTTATCATATTCTGGAAACACATTGCTTATATTTAAAAGACATAAAGTCTTTTACAATGGAGCCATATTTATCTCCATATCCTCCCCCCCAAAGTCATTGAGATCACCAATAGTTGCATATGTGCTGCTATGTCTGTTTGGAACCACTTATTACTTTATAATTCCTATTCTTTTGTTGTTATTGTTGTTTTTCAGGACTCGAATTAAACACCAACTCTATTAGGAAGCTTTTCTGAGATCCTAAGATTAAGTGGGACTATTCAATTAGGCTGTTTCTAGAACACATGGAACTTATACTGTTGAAATTCTTTTTAGACCATTGTGATTAGCTATCTACTCATTTGTTGGTTTCATCGATGAAATAAATTGTAAAGGCTGAACCTTTGTTCTGTCTTCCTCCCATGAACTGAATGTATGATGATTGAGGTATACATCTGGTAATAAAGCATTTAAAATTATGTGCACTTGTCAAAAAAAAAAAAAGCAGTACGGAAAGAGGCAAAGAAACAGGCCATAATGGAGACACTTAAGAGACATGTGAGGAACCAATGGCAAAGACCAGCGTAGAGAGTGCTGTGGGAAAATCTGAGCAGCCAAGAAGGAGTTCACTGGTAGTTTAGGAAAGAGGATTACAGACAAACATCTATAGGACATTTTTCTAGGAAGTCCTTGGTAACCTTTGAGACAAAAAGATTTGGGACTTTTTGGGACGGAACGAGAGTATAACATAATGAGCTGAAGAAAGTAATGCGTATCCAAAGTGATGATACATAAAAGCACACTTTTCCAGAAAGAATGACATCAGAGGGAAGGAAGGGGATGACTGCATTAGAGACAAGTTCTTAGAAAGTTTGCAAAATCAAGAAAATATCTTTGTGTGTTTGTCTGTTTCTCTCTGTCTCTCTGCTTCCCTGTGTGTGTCTTTCTGTTTGTCTCTCTCTGTGTCCCTGTCTGTCTCCCTCTCTCTTTCTCTCCTTTCTCCCTCTCTTCAATTTCATGGAGAAGGAGTTTAATGTTTATTGGAACACATGACAGTGTTGGGTGAGCAATGTTCTCCTTAAATCCCGTATAGAATTCCCTTGGGGATAACAACAAATGTTTCTTCTTGTGCTTCTTGTGAAAGAAGCAGCAGCGAGGGTCACTCAGAAGTTGGTTGAGGAAAGACTGACTCTTGGGGTTGAAAGTCAAATGTGTCGTTTTGTTTTGATTTGTTTTTGTTTTATTTTTCAGTAGAGAATTACATGAAGACAGGCAGGTTCGCAAGGATAAGCACACATATCTGACCATGAGTAAAACAAACATTTTGGACAATATATTTATCAATTAAAGATAGAATATAGGACCCCAGACAGTAGAACGACTTTCAAATTTGTATGACTAGAGCTTTTAGGGTACAAATCTGGACAGTATTATTCTAATAAGCTAAGCTTGCCCACATATTCTGAAATTCTAATTAAAGTGATAAATAATGACAAAAAGCTGAGAAAGATTTATTCAATGTGGCAACGTTGGGATAAGAAAGAAAGAGGTGCAGAGACTTCTCAAGTGTATCTTTGGCACACTAGCATGACATTTAGATTTAATAGAAGATAAGAAGTATGCATAAGTAGGCTTTCCTGGTCAAGGGTGGCTCTGGTTCTGCCTATCACTGACCCAGTGAGATGTCTTGACTGCAGTGTCTTCTTCAAATTGATCTGAAGGTTTTCAAAAACTATATGACATCTACTTCTGAAAGACAAGTTCCTCCTCTGACTGACTCCTGACTTCATGCTTCTGTTTCCCAACATCGGATTGTTGAAGAAATTCAAATTCCTCTGGCATCTTTGTTTCAATAGTCTGTCAACCAAAGGGAAGGTCTGTCTTGACCTCTCTTCCTTATAGAGACTGTGATGCTCTGAATGAAGCCAGGTTGGTGCCGAATGCCATTAGGATGGTTAGTTGTGTCCCACTCTTATTACAAATGCCACAAGGGGCATGACTGACTCAGAGACAGGGTAGAACAGTGAGTAGCATATTACCAAATAAATCCGTGTCTTCTTTCTGGCATATTGGGTACTCAACCGTTTGACAGCAGTTTTTTTCCTTTATGCCATAAGTGATCATAAGCATGTGGAGAGTGATAGTATTTTTGTAAGCCCACTACTTAAAGCTTAAGCAAACTTTTGATTTGTAACAGATTATTTTTGTTGTAAGGCAGATGTGTGCTAAGATACGAGCTTGCCACTGCAGCCACAGTACTCTTGTACTGTCTGACAGAGAATGGCAGTAGAGGAGATTAAAAGAGAAGTAAAACACTGGTGTGAGATGTTCCCTCCTCTGCTATAATTTGTTTCCCTGATGTTGCTTGCTATTTCTCTGAAATAAAGGTCATTGCTTTAATTTTCAGTGTTTTTTTTCCCCCATCCACTGGGCTCTCATTTTGCTCATGCTGTCCGTATTTATATGCAGTGTTTTACAGATTGCTTTTTTCCTCTTACTTTCACCATTTGAATCAACAAAGACTAGATTATTAAAATAATTAAGTAGTTTTATTATATGAATATAAATTTCTGTGATTAATCATTGCTTATTTATAGCTTTTGTCTTTTTTATCCCAATCTACAAGAAGAACAACAGAACCAAAAAATCTGAGCCACAGGGGTCTTTTCTGAGACTGATACTCCAACTAAGGACCATGCATGGAGATAACCTAGAACACCTGCTCAGCTGTAACCCATGGGAATTCAGTGTCCAAGTGGGTTCCCTAGTAATGTGAGCAGGAACTGTTTCTGACCTGAACTCAATGGCTGGCTCTTTGATCACCTCCCCCTGAGGGGGGAGCAGCCTTACCAGGCCACAGAGGAAGACAATGGAGCCAGTCCTGATGAGACCTGATAGACTAGAGTTAGAGGGAAGGGAAGGAGGACCTCCCCTATCAGTGGACTTGGGGAGAGGCATGGGAGGAGATGAGGAAGGGACAGTGGGATTGGGAGGAGACTACAGCTGGTATACAAAGTGAATAAACTGTAATTAATAAATATACAAATAAATTTTAAAACATCTCCATATTCAAATTCAGACTGAAAAGTAGTAGGGTATAATAGATTGTGCCATCCAACCCACCTTTGTTCATAATTAGCCTCAGGCTACCATTCCTGTGTTTTTGGAATTAGACTGAAGGCCATTAACAACATTTTATATAAGAAATACAAATCCTTGTGTTTCCCCAACATACTTGGGTCTCAAGCTGTGCTGCTTTCTAAGTTGTCTTACTTTGGAGATTTATTTCAGTTAGCTTCTTCTAAAATGGGATTTCAGATCTTGGGTAAGGAAGATAGCAGTGTTTCCCACGAAGGCAACACAGGTTAAGGTTAGTCATCTGACAAGGGGTGGGCAAGCCTCAAGCTCCAAGTTTTCTCAGATGTCATCACCTACTGCAGTTTTTATTTTACTTTGGTGGGGACTCAAGCCAGGGCCTTCTACTTCAGACAAGTGCCCTACCATGTACCCATGTACCCAGCCTTAGGATTTTTGAGACAGATTTTCACTGTGTAGCTTAGACTGAACTTCAGCCTATAAAATGGTGGGATGACAGGTGTTCCTCAACATAACTGAAAGTGTACAGAGAGTTCAAAAGTTGCGTTGAAAGATTTTTGGATAAAAAATAAATAGGTGTTTAATCTCTTTTCCATTTTCAGTGCATCTCAGCAAAAAGCTGAGAAAGATTTATTCAATGTAGCAACGTTGGGAAAAGAAAGAGGTGCAGAGACTTCTCCAATATCTTTGGCACACTAGCATGACATTTAGAAATATAGACTGAGTGGTTGAGATCGTTTTTATGTCCAATGTTAATAACACGCAGAAGCTGTAACTTAGCACAGCAATTACGGAAAAGAATTCTTCAAAACATTAAAAATGGAACTGTTACATGATAAAGATATTCATATTCCACTGCTGAGTATATAATCAAAAGAAGTCCAATTGTTCTGTTTGTATGCTAACTGCCCACCCATGGTCATGATGCAGTTATTCCCAATAGTTAAAACTCATCCTACATTTACTAATAATATGGAGAACACATATGTACATACATGTTCATAAGTTCTATTCCTACTCAAAAATAAGAGAGGACAAAATTCCAAAATTCCAAAATGTACAAACATAAAAAATATGATTTTATCATTGATTTGAAAAAAGTGTGTTATACTAATGGATACTAACATGTTGAATTATCTTGTCCACCTGAGATCAATCCATTCGCATAATTAGTGCCTGTGCATATGCACTCGTGTGTGTGGCAGAGGGTAACCCAAGATGGAGTTTCCTTGATTACTGCCTACTTCTTGTTTTTTTTTTATCATTTGTTTGTTTGTTTGTTTGTGGTAAAAAGGGTTACTTGTTGACCTGGGACTCTCCGAATTGGTAGATAGCCCTTGTGATCTGCTGATCTCTACATCTCCAGAAGAAGTATTACAGGAGTTCTCTGCACTCAACTTTTAAACCTGCATTCTATGGTGTTGCTCTCAGGCCTTCATACTTAGAGTACTTTAGTGACTTATCTATCACCCTAGATCCATACTAATTCTTTTTAAGTATTGAATTTTATTTCATAGTAGTTTTTTTTTTTGAAGATTTCTGTTTCTCTTACAATGAGAAAAATAAGTGATTAGTTATTTTTGTTTTTCCTAATGTCTTAATCTAGTCTTAGTGTTGGTTTTATATAAATAGGACATATTCCTTCTACAACTATTTTGAAAATGACATTATGGAGTAATTGGAATTTTTTAAATAACTGACAGAATTCATCAGAAAAAAGGGTAGATCCATTGCTTTATTTTCTGGAGGATATTAATTATTGATTTAATACCTTTAATATAAAGAGGACAATTGAGTTCTTCATTTTGTCTTAGGCGAGTTTTGACAGTATCTTCAAATATATGGTCTGTTTCATCTGAGTTGTCAAATTGATAGACATGTTGTTTACAGTGGTCTTCAGTTATTGCACAACATCCATACATCATTTATGATGACCCCTATTTTATTTCATGTATTGGCAATTTGGACTGTTTTTTTATAGTTTCAGGCTAAGTGTTAATGAATTTTGATGATCTTTTTCTGAAAACTGAAGTTTGGTTTAGTTGTTGTTTGTTTTGGGTTCATTTTGAGTTGTATTAGATTTCAAGTTCTCTTCTTTCTCTATGTTCCCATACTGATAGGATTCACACCTTCTGTTCCAAAGTATACACTAACTGCTATGAATTCCCATCTATGTACTGTGTTGCTGCAGCCTTGGTGTTTTAGTAGATTGTATTTGCATATTTAATTAGTTAAAAATAATATTTAATTTGTCTTCAGTCTCTATTCTTTGGCTCTGTGCGATAATGAAATATGTTGGGTGATTTATAGATATTCTGGGAAAATTGGAGATATTTTTCTTAAATTCATTTCTCAAATAACATTATAGTCACTGCTTTGCTCCTAAATTTGTTAAGATTATGCTTTATGACCCAAACTGTGCTCTATGTTGGTGAATATTCCATGTAAAACTTAGAATATTGCTGTTGGAGGAAATGATATTAAGTGCAAGCCAAGTTATACTCAGTTGCTGATAGTGAGCATCAGATGAAGATATTTGTGCTGCTATTTGTGCTGATCTATGCATTCCCTTCAAAGCAGTACAGACGTTTCAGTGTTTCTGACTGCAACTCTAGGTTTGTCTTTCTCTCTCTTTCTCCATTAGTTCTGTGAAGTTTTTCTTCCATATTCTTGAAAGGCACACACATTTAAGATTTTAGTTCTTGTTAAATTAACCTCTTTAAAATCATGCAATGCCATCCACTATTTCTACTGCCCTTGTCTGTTAAGAGCCTCACTCTGTAATTCTTTTGTTAGCACATGAAAACTGTGACATGCATGAACAAGATCTGTGTTTCCTACTCTTTCTACTTTCAACACATTCAGATCTTTATTTTATTTTTTTAACAATTTTATCTTTTATGTTAATCACAGGTTATTTACTTATATCCCAGCCATAGCCCCCTTCCTCTTTCCTCCCAATTCCACCTTCCCTCCCTCATCTCCTCCCTGCCCCTTTCCAAGTCCACTGATAGGGGAGGACCTCCTTCCCTTCCTTCTGATCCTAGCTTATCAGATATCTTCAGAACTGGCAGCAGTGTCCTAGAAAGGCTGCTCCTCCCTCAGGTGGGAGGGGGATAGGTCAAAGATCCAGCCATTGAGTTCATGTCAGAAATAGTCCCTGCTCACCTTACTGGAGAATCCCCTTGGATACTGAGCTACCATGGGCTACATCTGAACAGGCGTTCTAGGTTATATCCATACATGGTCCTTGGTTGGAGAAACAGTTTCGTAAAAGACCCCTGTGCCCAGATATATTTGGTCCAGTTGGACCAGCACCATTTCTTGAAGATGCTTTCTTTTTTCCATTGAATGGTTTTGACTTCTTTGTCAAAAATCTAGTATTCATAGGTGTATGGGTTTATTTCTGGGTCTTCTGTTAGGTTCTAATGATCCACCTTTCTGCTTCTATGCCAATACCATGCAGTTTTTATTCAGATCTTTATTTTCTGTCTTAGTCAGGGTTTCTATTACTGTGAAGAGCATATCAACTCTTATAAAGGAAAACACTTAATTTGGAGCCTGCTTACAGTTTTAGAGGTTGAGTGCAGTTTTTGTTATGGTGGTATGTAGACAGACATGGTGCTGGAGAAGGGACTGAGAGTTCTACATCTGAATCTGCAGACAGCAGAAGGAGACTGTGTACCACAATGGGCTTAGCTTGAGCATAGGAAACCTCCAAGCCATCCCCACCCCCCAGTGGCACACTTCCTCCAACAGGGCCACACCTACTCTAAAAAGACCATAGGAATAATAGCACCATTCCCCATGGAGCGAACATTCAAACACATATGGGGCCATGGGTCTATCGGGGCCATATCTATTCAAACCACCATAATTCCCTAGCCAGGCATATTGCTCCAATCCTGTAATCTCAGCACTTGGAGACTGAAGCAAGATGATTGCCTATTAAGACCAAGCTAAGGTGTAAACTAAGTTCAAATCCAGTTTGGCTTATATAGTGTGATGAAAGAAAAAGAAAAGAAAGAGAAAGGAAGGAAGGTGATGGAAGAAGAAGAAAAGGAAAAAGAAGAAGCAGAAGTAGAAGCAGCAGTAGCAGAAGAAGAAAAGAAGAACATCTAAATAGTTTCCTTCTGGTAGAGTTCCATCATATTGGTTATTGTTTTGATTTTTGGTGGTCTTTTCTTGAATTACTGCCTTCAGACCATTTGCATTCAAGGTGATTATTGATATAAGTAAGTTAATATCTGCAAAGTTTGCTCTTGTGTCTCTAGCTTCTTTTTTCTTACCATTGTCATTTCAACTCAGTCATTTAAATGATTGTATTTTATTTCCTGCCCATCAGTTACACTTATCCTTTATACAGTGATTCTTGGGGTTTGTAGTATAGGTCTTAACTAATCCAATTCCATCTTCAAATGACATTATCTAGTCACACTGTTCTGATTCTCAAGTCTTTAGGTACCTTATGCCAGGGTACTCCCAAGTCATCTCTTCCATTTTAGTTATTCATATTTTCTAATATTCCATCACCGTGGTTCTCAACTTTCCAATGCTATGATTCTTTAATACATTCCTCATATTTTGTTGCACCCCAAACATACAATTATTATTGTTGTTAATTCTTAAATGTAATTTTGCTACTGTTAGAAATCATAATGTAAATATCTGTGTTTTCCAGTGGTTTTAGGTGACCCCTGTGAAAGGGTCATTTGACCTCCAAAGGGGTAAAAACCAAATGTTGAGAACTACTGCTCCGATACAATATTTTTCATTGTTGTAACTTTCAACAGTTATACTTTGGATACATTAAGAATAACAACAAAAAAAACGCTCATTATTTTCACCTTTACTTTTTCCCTGACATTTTCCTTTTCTCTAAATATTTGTGTTTTTGATCTGTAATTCTTATGTTTCTTCTTGAAGGACCGCTTTTAACATTTCTGAGAAGGTAAACTTTACCAGTTCTTTTTATGTAGTTATGTCACAAAAGGCCAGGGATGGGACAATTTATAACAACTTAAAAGTTTAGTGGTTTACAGTTCTAAGATTTAGAGCCTGGCTTGGGCTAGAACCTTTTTGCTACATTGTCCCATGGAAGAGGGAGTAATGACATTAGTTCATTCACCCATGTGGAACCCTTGTGAACCCTTGTAAATGCCTTTTAAAGATCCAGCCATTGAAGACATTTTGGAAGAACAGAATCCATAGCAAGGGCCCCAGCAATGTGTTCCCTCCATTGTTCGTTGAACGATGCATTCTTTCATCCTCCACTGCTGAATGGTATTGTCATTGAACATTGAATGTCGTTTAACTTGGGATATTCTGTAAGTATTGCTGACCCGTGCTTTGGTCTGCCCCTTTTATTTTAGGAAGTTCTTGGCTATTTTTATGTTTCTTTCCCCAAACTGTCATTTCAGTTGTTTTGATATTTAAGTCAGGTATGCTACAACTTTTGATGTTACCCCTGTATTTTTGGATGCCCCATTTCATTTTTTTCTCTCTTTCATTATTTTTGCTCCTTGGCTTCTGGTATGGAAAGTCTCTTATGACATGTCTTCAGGCTCCTAAACTCCCTACTGCTTGTATCATCTACTAATGAGCCCAGCGAGATGCTTGTCATTTTTGTTGCTGTGATTTTTATCTGGTATTTCTTTTTGATTCTTTCTTAGAGTATTTTTACAGAGCTTTCTGCTTACATTATTCATCTACTTGTGCCTATTTCCCTATTCTCATTAGAGATTCTAATTAAAACTTACATTCCTTTAGAATATTTTACTTAAAATTGGCCATCCTGTATCCTGCCTTAAGAAGTGAGAACTTCGGAGCAGAGTGCTTTCATAGTTGGTCTGAGTTCAATGCTTGTTTAATAAGATGGCAGAGTCATCTAAATCCTTTGATTTTTTTTCTATGTTCCTTTGACTTTGGACTTCTCTAAGTACTCCACCTCCAACAGTCTTCCTTACAGATTTCTAATCAATAATCCACTGTGACCACAGAAGAGGCAGAGTAAGCAGTGTCCATGTTCAATCCTCTTGTTGTCCTGGGCCTGTCTCTCGAAGCAGTAATGATCTTGTTATTCCAGAAGCATATACACATTGTCTCTCCACCCAACCCTCCCTATCTTGACTGTATAATGTCACTAAACCATCTCTGCTGTTTGTTTTTCTTTCCTCGCTTCCTGAGACAACATGTCCATTGGAGCTTGTAGATACAGTGTCTTTCTACTCATTGGCTAACAAAGATCACAGTATTTTCTCCTCAACTGTAGTAGACCTTGTTGTGAGGAAGACTCTGAATACATTTCACAGTGATAATAATCTTCACACACACACAAAATATTTCAGCTAGGCGTGGTGGCACATGCCTTTAATCCTAGCATTTGAGAAGCAGAGTCAAGCAAATTTCAGTGAGTTTGAAGCCAACTTATTCTACATAGAGAATTCCAGGACATCAAATGCAATTTAGTGAGATCTTGTCTCAAACAAACAAAACATAAACAAACAAATGACCAAACATTTCTCTTTTCTTTTTCCTCCTCTGGAGTTTTGATTTTCTACGATTTGGCCTTGAACATCTGGTGAGAGTCCTAAAAGTACACACCATGAAAGTGTGACCACCACCTAGAATATGAGTTCTCTAGTCTCATCTAGGCCATCCTCAGTCTCATGCTCTTTAGAAAATTACTTTGTTAGTGTTCCTACTGTCAACTTGCATGAGGCCACCTGCTACGGTCTCCAGGTTCCTGTGTCTCAGACAAGAAATTGGACAAAATAGTAGTGATAGAAACAGGAACAGTTTGTTGAGAATTAGTAAGGTATGCCTGAGATAAGAATGGGCCAGTGAGGTTAGAACATTTTGAGGCTCAAAGGCCCTATATCACAGGAGTCTTGATCCTTTCTAGGTCATTTGCACAGCCTCCACATTCTCCAGCATTTGAAAATCCTGTTTTCATCTTTCTCTGGATATTGTTGTAGTTGTCAATGATGGTGCCTCTGGAACCCCCCTCCTCCCTGTGTTCTCCTACATCCCTCCCAGTTTACAGACCCAATGACTCCTGCTCCAAATAACTGGATCCTGGTAGTATCTCTGGTGAAGCCTCTGTGTCTATTGGTGAGAGTTGGCTCTATAACCTTAATTTTCTGGCCTACAAAGGAATTGATTTTCAGCTTGAGTGGGTTTTTCTGTTTGCAAGGAAGTGACTGACTGCTTTGAAACTCTCCAATGTCTCAGGTGGAGTAAGAAGTCACTGTTTGCATTTTGAAACAAATTGTGCTTAGCTGCACTACAAATCTCTTACAGAAAGAGGTAGAGAGTGTGCCATTATCCCTTTTGTCATGAGTCTACATAAAATCAAGAACCTAAAGCAGACAGACAGTGGGTTATTATTTGATAGATGCAGCAAATGGATGCATGGGCAGGTGAATAAATGGAGACCCATAAATTAATAAAGCCTGGATGACTCACTACTAAAGCAAATAAAGGAAAACTCTGGTGGTGTGGTACTGAGTACTTGCCCAGCATGTGCCAGGTTCTGTGTTCCATCCTTAACATCACCAAAAACAAAGAACACTTAAGAAACAAGAAGGGCATCATTTTATCAAGATCAGCCTGGAAAACTAATCACAAAGAGTTGGAATAAGACAGAGAAAAAAAAGATTTTAGGGCATAGTTTCTTTAAATGTAGGTCATTACCTCATACAGGATCACATAACTGAATGGGAGGGGTGGTCATGAAAAGTATGTCAAGAACAAAAGTTTTCTGCATGCACAGTGACCAAGGAGTAATTAAAAATCAAGCACTTCATGGTGACCCTGAAGTGTTTTTCTGGTAGTGTTCATTGATGTTGCATCACAATGACAATTTGTTTTTTTCCTTTTAAGGTAAGCTCAACTTATGTAGACCAGATTGGCCTTGAACGCGTGTTCCTCTTTGCTTAGCCTCCTGAATGCTCTTTTAAAGTAACACTTCATTCTAATTCCTGGGAAAAGATTATGTGTCCCAACATGCATGGTGGAAAACACTTGGAATCCTGGCACTTGGAGGCTGAAGAAAGAGAGTCATAGACTCAAGGTCAACCTGGCCTACATAGTGAGTCCCAGGGCTACAGGAGACACTAACAATAACAACACACACATACATTTAGTTTCCTATGCATCCATGTCCACTTTGACTCCCTCCATTCTCTCTTTGATCCTGTCAGTCTTTGACATCGTGTGGTTTAACATGTCCTGCCTATCATCTCCTGAGCCAGGGGAGTTTCTCATTGGCATCTTTCAACTGTGCTTTGAAGAATGTTACCTCTGTAAACATTTTTGCTATAACTATTATAGTCCCCTCTGGATTTTTTGTTTGTTGGGATTTTTAGTGTTCTCTGCTGCCTAGGGTGAAACAGGCATATATTGGAGCAGGCGCATCATGCCTCCACCAAAACCACCTGATTTGACCACCTGGAACAGTCAAGCAGAGTTGGGTTAGGAGTGTTTGCTATGATGGGGAAGCCGAGTCCAGCATCAGCTTCCCATTTCCTTTAGAACTGAATGAAGTGGTACAGACTGTGTCAATTTCTATCAACTAACACCAGTGTAACATTTGTATGAGGTGCTGATGCTCTATGTGCATTGCACACATCTTACTTGGTTACCACGGTGAACTTTAGACAGAGGTACTTCATTAACTGAATGCTCCAGAGGTCACCAAGGCCCAGAGACTGGATATCTATGGCTGGTGTTACACAGCTCCTAAACAGAAACCTAGATTTGAATTCAGGCAGTATACTGCACAACTTCCATACTCCACAGTTTTTATGAAAGGTATTCACATGTATTAAACACTTGGTGCATTTCTCAATGCTGACTGAATTTCTGATTCTGTTTTTGTTTCTTCCAAGCAGAAGCCATTTTGAAAAAGCACAAGCAGTGTTTGAGTGTGCACCCACATGTTGACCATGTGGGAGCACAACTGTTTGTATACGCACGTAGAGGCAAGCAGTTTTGAGGTATCTTCCCAGATTGTTCCTTTCTACCTTTTATGTAAAGACAGGGTTGCTCAATTGTATCTAGCTCTTGCTAATTGGCCTACATTAGTAAGCTAGTTTGTTCAAGGTATCCATTTTCTCTATCTTCTGAGCACTGGTATTGTGAGCTTTCTGTTAGGGATCTCTCTCGTCTTTGCACTTCTGCACTTACAGAAAGCAATTTACTAAGTCACGTCTCTAGCCCCCAAACAGAGTCTACTTTGCAACATCTATTCTCTATCCTTCATTGCCATTTGCTATTTACATTTTTAAAATCTGTTTTTGTAATTGATAAAAACCAAGCAATACTTGGATTTTCTTTTCAAC
>JAQQSO010004122.1:0-13032 GCA_028658305.1 Pachyuromys duprasi | reverse complement strand
GGGAATCATATGAAAGAAGGGGGAGTTAGTATGACCTGGAGAGGTCAGGAGCTCCACAAGAACCAAATATATCAGGGCACAGGCGTCTTTTATGAGACTGTCTCTCCAACCAAGGACCATGTATGGATATAACCTAGAACCCCTGCTTGTATGTAGCAAATGGCAGCTCAATTCCCAAGTGGGTATACTAGTAAGGGGAACAGAAACTATTTTCAACATGAACTCACTGGCTTGCTCTTCGACCTCCCTGTCCCCCGAGGGAGGAGCAGCCTTGCTAGGCCACAGAAGAGGACATTGTAGCCATTCCTGAAGAGACCTGATAAGCTAGAGTTAGATGGAAGGGGAGGAGGTCGTCCCCTATCAGTGGACTTAGAAAGGTGCAGGGAGGAGATGAGGGAGGGAAAGGGGGGCTAGGGGAGGGGGCTACAGCTGGGACACAAAGTGCATAACCTGTGATTAATATAAAATAAAAATGTAAAAAAAGTGTTTAAATAAAAACAACAGCATTTTTGTTTAAAAAATAAATAAAAGACATAAAGTCAAATATTTTCTGTATTGGTATAAGTGGTCAAAAGTTGAAAAGAACCCATTTTTTAAACTCTATCTGATATTCAGTCTATAAGATAGGTATGCTACTAAACATTCTGAAGGCAATATGTGGAAATTACACACCATGGTCATCTCCAAGACATGGTGTGAGTGTCATTGTTTTTATGGGTCATTTTTCAAAGGAAGAAAGTTATCATCCTATTATATGTCCATATTAACTCACTGTGACTTCTAGAAAACAAATAAACAGAATTTGTTTATCATTTTTCTTCAGGAATGGGAAAGAATTGTACAAATTATGGGTTCACACAATTTGTAATTTGGAACAACAGAAATGTCTTTTCTTCTCCTTTTCAAACATCTAACTTCCTGTGGTTCTCAGTATATGAGACCACATGCCCCAACCATCTTACTTTCTCTATCTCAGTCTCAATGATGTCTCTACTTTTGCCCGATAACGATATTTGAGATTGTGTTTAAGCCCTACCTACATCATAAGGGATAAATGATTTCTTCTAAGAGGCTTAAAATTCATCACATCTTTTACCACATAAAGTAAATCTCAGGAATTTGACTTCGTTTTGGTTTGGGTTGGGGTCTTGCTACATGGCCCAGGCCAGAGAGCTTCCTGCCTCAGCCTCCACCGTGAGAGCTGCTCTGACTGGCTTATACTACCACAATCAGCTCAACATGTGTTTCCTTTGCTGCCATTTCTTTGCCTACCACACCATTCTCTATGCCTTTAGTCCTTCCTTCTCTGCTAAGCCTAAGGTTTTCTTCTTTGATCTTTTCCTCTCTTTGACTCCTCCTTTTCCCCCTCCATTATAGAATTATACAGTTTCAGTTTGCAGGGGCTGCCAAAACACATTACCACCACCTGGCAGGCTGAAAGCCAGGATTAGAGAGACTCAGGTGTTCATAGACATGGTTTCTTCTGAGTCCATGGTTTGTTGTGTCCCTTTTGCTATGTGTTTGCAGATAGTCTCCCCTCTGGCAGTGCCTGCTTGACCCTATATTATGTGTCTAGACACAGTGCTTTAGGGCCTAAACCTCATGACTTCCCTTAACTTAATTACCTCACTATAGATTCTGTCTTCAAATACAATCAATCACATCCTGAAGTTCTAGGGATTAGGACTTTAATCAATAAACTTTGGAGGACTAGAATTGAACCCATAATTCGTACAAATCTTTTCCATTCTTGAAAAAAAAATGATAAAGGCTTCCATCTAAAAGTTGACTTTAAATTCCAGCTACACCAGAAATTAAAATCTCGTCAGGTATACTATGTCTTCCATTTTGCTCATGTTCTTGCTATAGGAGGAATGTTGGAATCAAGTTTGAATAAGCAGTACTACATTTCTAAATGACTGTGGATATTTGTACTTTGCAAGTGAGAAGAGATGGAAGGAATGTAATTTTAGTTTGGAAGCACTGCCACCCAATATGGGTATGGTGGTTTGAATAAGAATGGCCTTTATAGGCCCATCCATTTGAATGATTGGTTTTCGGTTGGTGGCACTCATCGGGAAGGATTAGGAAGTGTGACCTTGTTGGAGGAGATGTGTCATTGGGGATGCTCTCTCTGCCTCATGGTTGTGTGCAGGCTCTCAGTTACTGCTCTTCTACTAAATTGCTTGACTGCCTGCTGCGACGTCCTCTGCCGTGGGTTCTAACACTTTGGAGCTGTAAGCCCTGAATTAAACGCTTTCTTTCATAGGTTGCTTTTGTCACGGCGTTTAGTCACAGCGATAGAAAAGCAAATAAGACAACTGCCAACAATTAAACCATACTCTTTCCCCCAAAAGCAGTTTCTGTGGTATTTTAGATGCATTTTTTTTATTCTTCAGCCCTCATATATAATTAGTGGAAGGTACAAAAACATAGCTTCAAAAGTCAGTTATGGCACTACTACGTGAAACATTCCTAGCACATCTCCAAAAAATGTTTATAACCTGTAATGATTCCTTTTAACTTTAGGTCAGAAATAATCTTGTAATTGATATATTTGTTTGATTGGGATTTGTTTTTCTTTGCTCTATTCAAAGCTTTGCTGGTGATGGAAGTTGCATAACTGTAATATATCACCACACGGGTAGTAACTGGTTCTATCTTAATTATTTGTTCATGTTCTAGTTCTAGAACAAGCAGTCCATGAATATTTAATTAGTGAGCAAATCAGCTAAGTTTATAGCCTGACAAACAAGAAAAAGAGTACTGAAAGTATATTCAGTAAACATTTCACAGAATTGTAATAACATACTAGAAGACATATGCAATCCTCTGTCATTTTTGAATGATGTAATGCTAAGGACAGTCCTAGCAAGAGACGTTCTACATCTGCACTCATCTTATATCAAGTCATCAGTCACTTGAGGACTGGGTAAAGCGTCAGTCCCCAAAGTGTAAGTCAAGAACCATCTCAGAGAAGGTCTGTCAGATTAAAACTGTTTTCAAAACCATACTAAGTCATTTGTCTTTTGCACTCTGATTTTCTCATGAGGATACAGTAAAATTTTGTAGATGATGTCATGCATAGTGTCATAAATTAAAAGATGGAGTTACTAGTCTTCTATTAAGCCAAGTATTTAAGATATTTAAAAAATATAAATGATGCCACTCTTATCAATTAAATGTTTATTCTAAACTAGTATAACATTCGTGATAATTAGTTTTATTTGGCAATTTGGCACAACCTGGAAACATCTGGGAAGAGATCTTAAATTTAAAATTGTCAAAATCAGGTTGGCCTATGAGAATGTCTATGGCAGATTGTCTTATGTTAAATAATGTGGGAAGACCTGGAACTCTGGGGTTTGAGTTCTGGGCTGTATATGAGTAAAAAGAATAAGCTGCTAAGTAGGCATAAAAGCATTAATTATTTTTTTCTGTGTCCTTGAATGTGACTAGCTTCTTGAATGTTTAACATTACAAGCTTCCTGAGACAAAAAGTAAGAACCATGGGATCAAAGAGGTGGCCTCTTCTTCAGGGTTATCAGAAAACGAAGGCCAAAGTAGAGGTCTCCCTTTTTACTACTCCTTTGGATCACTGAACAGGGGGAATATCTGCAATGTCACCACTAGACCACACAAAAATTCACTCCGTAGAATGGTAGGAACCTGAGTAACAGCTTCCCAAACAGGCAATCTATGGATCTAGGAACCACACCCAAAAATGTGGATTCTTCTTTACATCCATTCTGTGTCTACATAAGCCCAAAACCCCGATAATTTCTAGCTGCTAATAAAATGTGATATCTTTGGAGTGACTTTCAGGCAATTATCCCTCATTCAGAGAGATTACTGGTCTCTATCAATGACCTTCATATTATTAATGTCCTCATTCAGAGGTCACTTTAAACACAATACTATTTATCTGAGGCATGACCTTGCTCTGCATTGGCAAATATATCTCATAGCAAGCATCAATTTTGATATATTGTCAGTGGCTGGTCAGAACATTATTTTAGAAGGATTCTGAAGCTGTTTTCTGTCTTAGTGAGACAAATGTTCTAATTGATTAGTGATATGCCTTACCTTCTATGTTGTGTATTTTCTGACCTATGAAATAAACTCAATTCACTATGGTCAAACATATGTAGAACAAGACAATAATGTCTATTCCATGTAAAAATTTCTCAGAAATATAACTACTATGTGGAACAGAAACAGAAATGATCAATAGCATCTCTCTCCATCAGGAATATGGATCTACTCAAAATGCAAACAAAGAGAACAAATACATATGGACATATTAATTGCTTTAAAGTTTGCAATAACATGGGTTATGAGTCTACACACCTGTGCTGGTTAGCTTTGGCAATTCAACACAAGCTAGGGCCATCTGGAAACTGAAGCTTCAACTAACAGGGGAAGAGGGAGGAAGGTGGGACTGGGAGAAGATTAGGGAGGCAGCCATAGCCAGAATACAGAGTGAATAAACTGTAATTAATAATAATAACAAAAAATTATTTAAAAGATTTCTTCAGCTTTGTAAACAAAGCCTGTGTGGTATACTCTCGGTTAATTTTGACATGGGGAGAGACAGTCCCTTGGGAGTAATGAGGTCTGCAGTTATAGTAAAGCTCAGACTGAGCAATCCATGGTGGGGTAAGCCAATAATTAGCATTCTGACTTCATTTCTGCATCTAGATTTCTGTGTTGAGTTTCTGCCCTGTCTTTCCTCCATGATAGACTATGAATTGTAAACTGAAATAGACCCTTTCTTCTCCAGATTGCTTTTGGTCATGGTGTTTTATCACAGAAATAAAAAGCAAACTAAGATTCCTTTATTTTTCACATGAACTCCCCTCAATATTGTCACTTGCAGGAGCTTAGGGAGATCTTATATTCAGAAATGACTTTCTAGTGCAGAATACAGGAATAAAAAATTTTGGAATGCCAGCTGTAACTCTGATCTATTCCAATGCTGCTGCTGCTGCTGTAGTATAACATCTTTTTTTTTTTTGAAGTTTGATTATAGTACAGAATCTCGTTGATGTAACTAATACCTGATGCATAAAGGATAAGGGAGTAGATGGAGAAGATGGAAGAAGGAAGAAGAAATAAAGGAAGACACAAGCTGTCCCTAAACACTGGAGAAAACCCTGGCTTTCCCCTCCTTCACAGGAGACATTTGTCTTCCTATGACTGTTAGCTATACTGTGAATACCAGTACAGAGCAGTGATTTAAAAAACCAAAACAAACAAACAACAACAAAAAAAAAACATAGTCCATGGCAGCTCAGTCTCCAAGTGCATTCCCTAGTAAGGGGAACAGGGACTGTCTCTGACATGAACTCAGTGGCTAGCTCTTTGACCTCCGCACCCCATGTGGGATGAGCAACCTAGCTAGGCCACAAGAGAAGGCATTGCAGCCAGTCCTGGTGAGACCTGATAAGCTAGGCACAGATAGAAGGAGAGGAGAACCTCCCCTATCAGCGGACTTAGAAGGGGGCAGGGAGGAGATGAAGGAGGGAGGATAGGATTGGGAGGAAATTAGGGAGGGGGCTACAGCTGGGATACAGAGTAAATAAACTGTAATTAATATACAAAAATAAATTTTAATTTGAAAAAGATTTTAAAAAGCTAGCTACCTATCTTTTTTTCCCTCACATTATACATTTGTCTTCACAATGATCTTCTCAAATTTTTTATTTTTATTAATTACAGTTTATTCACTTTTTATTCTCCCTATAGCTCCTTCCCTCCTCCCCTGCCAATCCCACTCTCCCCAAGTCCACTAATAAGGGAGGTCCTCCTCTCCTTCCTTCTGATCTTAGTCTATCAGGTCTCACCAGGACTGGCTGCATTGTCTTCCTCTGTGGCCTGGTAAGGCTGCTTCCCCCTCAGGGGAAGGTGATCAAAGAACAGGCCAATCAGTTCATGTCAGAGACAGTCCTTGCTCCAATTACTAAGGAACCCACTTGGACACTGAACTGCCATGGGCTGCATCTGCAGAGGGGTGCTAGGTTATCTCCATGAATGGTCCTTGCTTGGAGTGTCAGTCTCAAGGAAATCATGAAATTTGCAGGCAAATGGTGGGAACTGGAAAAGATCATCCTAAGTGAGGTATCCCAGAAGCAGAAAGACACACAGGGTATATACTCACTCATAAGTGGATATTAGATATATAATATAGGATAAACATACTAAAATCTGTACACCTAAAGAAACTAATCAAGAAGGAGGACCCTGGCTAAGTTGTTCAGTCCCCATTCAGAAAGGCAAAGAGGATGGACATCAGAAGAGGGAGAAAACAGGGAACAGGACAGGAGCCTACCACAGAGGGCCTCTGAAAAGCTCTGCCTTGCAGGGTATCAGAGTAGATACTGAGACTTAAAGCCAAACTTTGGGCAGAGTGCAGGGAATCTTATGAAAGAAGAGGGAGATAGTAAGACCTGGAGAGGACAGGAACTCCACAAGGAGAGCAACAGAACCAAAAAATCTGGACACAGGGGTCTTTTCTGAGACTGATACTGCAACATATCTTTTAAGCTGCATTTTGTTGATGAAATAGGAGAATTTCCAGCTCCTTTGGGACTAGGACAAACCCAAACCCTCACAAAAATGCTAACTGGTTCTTTTGTGGATTTGCCTTTTGTCATTTGCCTGAGAGTTTCACTATAGAGAAGTACATAGAAAAATGATGCCTACAGATAATAAATCTGGCATTGTGCAAACAAAGAAAAGAAGAATAGGCTAACATAGAATTTGTTCCCTTGGAAACAAAAGAATACTTACTGTTTCTGGAAAAACATATTTACAGCAGAATTTTCACAAAGATGCAGTACCAAGATGAAATTCTGACAACATAATCACAAATAATAATGGTAAGAAGTAAGTGGAAGCAGAAACATATAGAGATAATTATACCTTTAGAAGTACTTGCATAGATTTGACTGGACAGGTCAGAATACAAAAAAATTACATACAAAAACAATAAAATGATAGTGAGCCAAAGAAAAGTAAGTCACTGCTTTACTGACAAGGGCTGAAGAACATCATGATTCAAGCAAAGCTCCCCATCCCTCAAGAAAACATGTAACTAGTAAAAGAGCTTTACACTTTGTGGGGGGTAATACGAAAAAGAAACAAGAATGGTTCTAAAACAAACGATTAAAAGATAAGGTCATAGGCTTTACATTAAGCAAATGTTGGTTATTAAGGACCCAGCATGAGTTCCTTAAGATCAAATCTAAGAAAAAAAAATCTTACAAAATTAAAATTACTTTAACATTATAACTTTAATTTCCTTAAAGAAGATGGCACTCTATCATCTATCCTTCTAATAGAAGAGTGAGACTTAGGGCAATAACATAGATAGATATAGATATAACTATTTTTATTGTATGCGTTGTGGGGAGGGGCATGCAATATATGAAGTACCTACGGAAGCCAGAGGCATCAGATCCCCTGGGCAGTTCTGAGCTACCTGAAGACTCTCGGAATTGAGTCCTATTCCTCTGCGAGAACTTAGCCACTGATCCATCTCTCTAGTACCAGTTATATGTATCTTAACTTCTAAAACAAAATAAACAAATCTGGTGGCCTCCAATTTAGGTTGTTTTTAAATAAAGGACTAATAAATTGGATCAATGGTTTGTCCTTAATTTTCTCAATCAATTTCGTTAGCCACTTTAATAAAGGCATAGTCCTTATGAAATTTCTGGTGGCACTGTGAGATGAGATATAATTTTTAATAATCTCAATTGATTTAAACGTTTCTATAATATTCCCAGAACAAAAAAGTCTTTTATACAAAACCCCTGATGCATGAACAAGCTTTTGATTCCTGCATGTTCAGCGAGCACTGTGCCAGGTCTCTAGCTTCTGCTGGACCACAGACCACCATGTAAGCTGGCTTTTGGCTCTTACAGGATCTGAGAACCCCCTGCAGCCAAAGTTGCAGCTAGCGCAGATCCAGAGAGCACCATGGGATGGAAGAGTACCACACAACCTTCTAGCCACACAAATATTGGCTTCCGAGTTGAGTGTGGGAACCAAGTGTTGGCTCCAGTGTGTGTAAAGTCCTTGAGGAATCTCAAGATTGAACTCTACTTTTCTCTGGCGTCCGTGTGGGTATGGGGATTTGACTTTGGGGTTCCAGGGGTCACTGTAAAACCAGGAGTCTATACTTCTGTGGTAACTTCCGGCCCGTGGCTCTAACCACAGTCCTAAGGGAGTATACAGACTTGTCTGAAATTTGGTATCCTGTTCCCAACTAGTTCAAAGAATTTAAAGAGTGACCAAGTTTTTAACTCCATTAGGTTTCCTTGGGACTAAGGGAGCACCTCACCCTTGGTCCTTGCGGTGGTTTAAATAGGAATAGCTCCCACAGATCCATGTGTGAGCATGCTTGGCACTATAAAGGGGTGTGGCCTTTTGGAGGAAGTGTATCACGTGGAGGAGGGCATTGAGGCTTCATATGCTTAATCTATACTTAGTGATACAGTCTCCTTCTGCTACCTGCCTTCTCAGCTGCATCTTGAGCACCATGTCTGTCTGTGTGTCTCCATGCTTCCTACCAAGACGACAATGAACCAAACCTCTGAAACTGTAAGCCAGTCACAATTAAATGCTTTTCATGATCACTGTGTTTTCATGGTCACGGTGTATCTTCACATTAATAGAAACCCTTACTAAGACAGTCCTGTTGGTATATAGGCAAGATGGGATAACCTTAGCTACTATATTTGACACCAAATTTCACCAGTTCCTTTAGGAAGGGTCACAAAACAAAAGATTCAAATAGAATCAGAAAAAAAAGAAAAAAATCAAGACGGAAAGGCAAACCCACTGCCACAGATATAAACACATGCCTACACATAGGTATGCATGTACATACACACACAGAATATGATACAACTACCCCACATGATCCATCCTCAACCAGCCAACTGTGCCAGAGAATTCAAAGCTGTAGAGAAAGCTAAATTATCTGAGAAAGAATTCAAAGTCACATTTTAAAGAATTAATGATAACAGAGAAGTAAAACAAACACATGCAAGGACTATGGAAATCTACCCAGCACCTCAACCATACAGTCTCCAAAGTGAAGGGAAAGTTAGTACATTGAAGACAAAAATAAAAAACATGAAGGAAAAATCAGTGAGAATTTTTATTTCAAGGTCTATAAAAATTGTGTTGGTATTTTCATGGGAATTGCATTGAATCTGTAGATTGCTTTTAACAGAATGACCATTTTCACTATGTTAATCTTACCGATATATAAGCATGTGAGATCTTTCCATCTTCTGATATCTTCTATTTATTTCTTCGGAGACTTGAATTTTTTTTTTCAAACAGGTCTTTCAGTTACTTTGAGTCACACCAAGGTACTTTATGTTATTAGTGGCTATTGTGAAGGGTATTATTTCCCTAATTTACTTCTCAGCACTTTTGTCTTTTGTATACAGGAGGGCTACTGATTTTTTTTTTTTGAGTTGATTTTGTATCCAGCCACTTTGCTGAAAGTGTTTATCAGCTGGAGGAGTTCTCTGGTTGAATTTTTGAGGTCAGTCATGTATATTATCATATCGTCTGCGAATAGTGAAACTTTGACCTCTTCCTTTCCGATTTGTATCCCCTTGCTCTCCTTTAGTTGTCTCATTGTGTTAGCTAGGACTTCAAGTACTATGTTGAAGAGATATGGAGAGAGTGGGCAGCCTTGCCTTGTCCCTGATTTCAGTAGGATTGATTTAAGTTTCTCTCCATTTAGTTTGATGTTGGCTATAGGCTTGCTGTAGATTGTCTTTACTATGTTTAGGTACGTTCTTTGTAGCCCTGATCTCTCCAAGACTTTAAACATGAAAAGGTGTTGGATTTTGTCAAATGTTTCTGCAGCATCTAAGGAGATGATCATGTGGTTTTTCTCCTTCAGTTTGTTTATGTGGTGGATTACATTGATGGATTTCCGTATATTGAACCACCCTTGCATGCCTGGGATGAAGCCTACTTGGTCATGGTAGATGATATCTTTGATGTGTTCTTGGATTCGGTTTGCAAGTATTTTATTGAGTATTTTTGCATCAATGTTCATAAGAGAGATAGGTCTGAAGTTCTCTTTTTTTGTTGGGTCTTTGTGTGGTTTAGGTGTCAAGGTGACTGTAGCTCCATAGAATGACTTTGGTAATGTTCCTTCTATTTCTATTTTGTGGATCAGTTTGAAGAGAATTAAGGTCTTCTTTGAAGGTCTGGTAGACTTCTGCGCTGAAACTGTCTGGCCCTGTTTTTTGTTTGTTTGTTTTTATTTTGTGCGGGGGGGTCTTTTGATGACTGCTTCTATTTTCTTGGGGGATATAGGACTATTTAATCTATTTACCTGATTTTGTTTTAATTTTGGGAAATGGACTCTATAAAGAAAACTGTTCATTTCATTTAGATTTTCATATTTTGTGCTGTATAGGCTTTTGTAGTAAGACCTAATAATTGTTTGGATTTCCTCAGTGTCTGTTGTTATGTCCCCCTTATCATATCTGAGTTTGCTGATTTGGGTAGCTTCTCTTTGCCTTTTAGTTAGTGTGGCTAAGGTTTTTTCTGTCTTGTTGATTTTCTTGGTCTCATTGATTCTTTGAATTGTTTTCTTTGTTTCTAATTCATTGTTTTCAGGTCTGAGTTTGATTATTTCCAATTATCTACTCCTCTTGGATGTGTCTGATTCTTTTTTTTTCCCCTAGGGTTCTTAGGTGTGCTGTTAAGTTGCTTGTATGAGATGTCTTAAACTTCTTTCTGGAGGCACTTAGTGCTATGAACTTTTTTCTTAGCACTTCTTTCATTGTGTCCCGTAAGTTTGGGTAAGTTGTGCCCTTATTTTCATTGAATTTTAGGAGTCTCTAATTTCTGTTTTTCTATTCTTCCCTGACTAAGCTGTCATTGAGTAGAGGGTTGTTTAGCTTCCGTGTGTATGTAGAGCTTTTGCTATTTCTGTTATTGAGGTCTAGTTTTAGGCCATGGTGGTTTGATAAGATAAAAGGAATTATTTCAATCTTCCTGTATCTCTTGAGTTTTGCTTTGTTTCTTACTATATGGTCAATTTAGTGAAGGTTCCATGAGGTGCTGAAAAGAAGGTATACTCTTTTGAGTTTGAGTAAAAAGTTCTGTAGACATCTATTAGGTCCATTTGATTTAGGACCTCGGTAAGTGTCATTATTTCCCTACTTAGCTTCTGTCTAGATGATCTGTCCCTTAATGAGAGTGGAGTGTTGAAGTCTGCCAATATTAAGATGTTGGGATTGGTGTGTGATTTAAACTTTAATAATGTTTCATTTACAAATGCAGGTGCTCTTGTATTTGGGGCATAGATGTTCAGGATTGTGATGTCCTCTTCATGGATTTTCCCTTTGATGAGAATGAAGTGCCCCTCCTCATCCTTTTTTATTAATTTTGGTTGAAAGCCTATTTTATTAGATATCAGGATACCTACCCTAGCTTGTTTTCTGGGTCCGTTTGCTTGAAAAACATTTTTCTAGCCCTTTACTCTGAGGTAGTATTTATCTTTGTAGCAGAGGTGTGTTTCTTGACAGCGGCAGAATGTTGGATTGTGTTTCCACAACCATTCTGTTAGTCTATTTTTGGAGAGTTAAGTTTGTAGATAATAGTGACCAATGAATGTTAATTTCTTTGTGGAGTTGGTGGTATTACTCTGTTTCAATGCTTTCTTTCTTTTAATTTTTTTTATTGTGACGTTATCTATATCCTGTGTTTTCTTGGGTGTAGTTGATTTCATTGGAGTGGCGTTTTCCTTCTAACATCTTCTCTAGGCCTGGGTTGCTGTGTAGGTATTGTTTAAGTTTAGTTTTGTCATGGAATATTTTGTTTTCTCCATCTATGTTGATTGAAAGCTTTGCTGGATATAGTAATGTGGGTCGGCATCTGTGGTCTCTTAGAGTCTGCATGACATCTGCCCAGGCCCTTCTAGTTTTCATAGTTTCTGTTGAGAAGTCTGGTGTGATTTTGATAAGTCTATCTTCATATGTTACTTGGCCTTTTTCCCTTGCTGCTTTTAATATTTTCTTTGTTCTGTACATTTAGTGAGGATTTTCTTTTCTGGTCTAGTCTATTTGTTGTTCTACAGGCCTCTTATATGTTAATTGACATCTCTTTCTTTAAAATATTTTCTGTATTTGGAGCCTGGAATCTTCTTTTTCGTCTATGCCTGTTATTATTAGATTTCATCTTTTCATGGCATCCTTGATTTCTTGGATGTTTTGTGTTTGGAACTTTCCTGATTTTACTTTTTCTTTGAGAGATGTATCAATTTTTGCAATTGTATCTTTAGTGCCTGAGATTTTGTCTTCCATCTCTTGTATTCTATTGGTGATTCTTACCTTTGTGATTCCTCATGTTTTCTCTAAGTTCTCCAGCTCCAGGGTATTCTCTGTGTTTTCTTTATTGATTTTAATTACATTTTCTTGTCTTGCACCATTTCCTTCATCTCTTTCAATGTTGATTCCTGTCTTTCCATGATGGCCTGTATTTTTGTTGTTGTTCATTTCCTCTCTCTATGCCACCACTTGTGCTTCTATTTGTTTAGTTGTATTTGCCTGTATTTCTTTGAGAGCTTTGTTTGCTTCCTCTTTATGTGCCTCTAATAAATGGACAGGCATAGATTTGAGATCATTTTCCTGTATTTCAGATGATTTAAAATATCAATTTGGGTTGCTGGTGTAGTCATGATGTCCTGATTTTTGTTGGATGTGTTCTTATACCGACCTCTAGCCATCTACTTATCCATTACCTTCACTGTTTATTCCTGGAGCCTGTAGTTCACAGTAGGTCTTTCTGTCTCTGGTGTCTGGAGTATTCTTCAGGAAGATGAGAAAGGTTCACCGTTTGAGAGTGGACGTTGGTGTTTCAGCTGTAGCTAAGGGAGGAAGTTCACAGGCACATGAGCACAAGCCGGGGCATGTGTGTGGAAGTGTGCATTGAGGGACAGGGTGCTAAAGATGTAGATGCCTGGAAGGATGGACCTTAAGTGCAGGA
>JAQQSO010004121.1:0-13032 GCA_028658305.1 Pachyuromys duprasi | reverse complement strand
TCATTTCCTCTTTTTGTGCCTCCTTTTGTTCCTCTAATATCTGCATAATTATAGCTTTAATATAATTTTCCTGTGTCTCTGCTGCATTAAAATCTCTATTGCTTTTGGGTGTTTCTGGTGGGGCCATGGTGTCCTGATTTTTGTTGGGTGAGTTCTTATGCCGATTTCTGGGCATTTGTTTATATATAATCAAGGAGCTGTTTGTGCTTCAAGGCTGCACTTCAGACTGGAACTGTCAATCTCTTGTGTCAGGAGTATTCTTCAAGAAGATCAGGGAGTTCTAGTGGTTTGATAGTGTGTGTTGTTGCCTCAGTTGAACTCTGTTGTGGGATCTGTGTGCCTGGCTTCTTGCTCTGTGCCAGGGGCTGTGAGCACCACAGGCTGGTCTCCCCTCTGGTCTGGAGGTTTGGCTCTTCGCTCTGTGTCAGAGGCTGCATGTTCCCCTTTGATATGACTGCTGGGGCGGTGCTCTGGTCTGGAGGCTCCGAGTTCTGCCCTGAACTTGCTGCTAAAGGCTCTCTTTTTGACTGTAGCCTTGGAGCCTCCTTCTGTGTCAGGGGCTGTGCACCACAGTCTGAGATGGTATTTGGGGCACCTCGGTCTGGACCTGATACTATGAGTCTCAATCTGGCGTGGTGGCTGGGTGTGCCTAGGGTTGTGGGTCTGACCGGTGTAGCCTGCAGTATCTGGGTGAAACTCAGTCCATCCGGGTTACTGTGTGCTCCAGCCCAAAATGGCAGCTTAGACGCCCAGCCTGGCTGTGTGCAGCCTGTCTCCCTCCGGAGTTTTTCCTGGGAATAGTTGGGTGCCCCTTGGATTTTTCCACTTGATTTCCCCACCGTAGGAATTCCGCTCACCTGGCAGTAACAAATGCTGGTGTTTTTAGGTCGGTCCAAGATCTCAGTCTCCTGGCTGCTGTGCCTACACTACTGTGCTGCTCTTCAGATCCAGTGTCTTCCTGGGGCAGCCATCTTGGATCCCTGGATTGTGATAAATTATTTTAAGTATTTATAGCAGATAAAATAACTGTTTGCCAAAACAGAGGAAAAGAACAGTTTAGTTAGTATCAGCCAATTATTATTGATATATTTAAGATGATTAATAATAATTGTGATATTTTTTCCTCTATGGTAATTTCATGTTTCTATTGCTTAAATGGTTACAACCAGATTACTTTTTGTAATAAAGAATAAATTTTAGTTGCTAAAGCAGATGCAGAAATTCACAGCCAAATTTTGTACAGAGCACAAGAAATCTTATGGAAGATGGGGGAGATAGTAGGACCTAAAGGGGACATGAGCTCCACAAGGAGATCAACCAAGCCAATAAATAAATAAAAGCAGGGCCCATGGGGGACTGCAGTGACTGACGCATCAATGGAAGTCCTTGTATAGAGAGAACATGGAACTCTTGCTCAGATGTAGCCCATAGATAGCTCAGTCTCCATGTGGTTTCCCTAGTAAGGGGGGAAGAGATAATCTCTCTCTTACATGAACTTGGTTGCCTGCTCCTTTATCACTTCTCCCTGGTGGGGCAACCTAGCCAGCCAACAGGGGAGGAGGATCCAGGCAGTCCTGATGGGACCTGATAGGCTAGGTTCAGACAGTAAGAGAGGTCTTTCCCTATCAGCGGACTAGGGAAGAGGAATAGGGGAGAAAGAGGAAAGGAGGATGGGGCAGTAAGGAGATGAGGGAAGGGGCTACAACTGTGATATGAAGTGAATAAATTGTTGTTGTTAATAGTAATGATAATGATGATGATGATAAAATGTTGGCTATATCAATAGATCTAGGACATGGCCAAATCCATCACACCAATATTATCAAAAATTACTGCAAACATTTTATCTGTTCCATATTTCATACTATTTTCTTTATGAAAAGTGATTCAAGTACAAGTGGCAGTAGCAATTGTAAAATGTTTTGAGAGAAGTCTGACATTATTTCCGATTGGGATAGTCTGTTTCCTTAAAGCTTAGGTGAACATAGTTTGTGTTGTGTAGGTAAAGGGCAGTGGAATTTTTGTTGTGGCAGGATTCATTGATTTGTACTGTGGAATGAAACTATTTATTGCATGCTCATTTGCTATTATTAAAAACAAAAACTGTGCAAGTATATTTAGGCTTTATTGGCAAGTTGTGCAAAATGCCAACAGTCATCCAATACCATCACAGAAAACAAGAACATTTTATCCTTAAGTATGATTCTAAAGTTCCTTTCTAATTCTCACCCTTTCAGTCATATTTCCTATAATATTCATTGCATCATTAACTAATTCATTCAAAACACAGTTACTGTAGATGCATACAAGACAATGAGGGTAAGGATATGATCTAACTTTATTTCTTCCCATAAGGAAAACAAGACTATGAAAAGGTAAGTACGTATTTAGAAAACTGTAATATTTTTTTGCTGTTGCCACTGTTTCTAAACATTTCTTTCCTTTTAAAAAATAAAATTATTTTGTTTTTATGTGTATGGTGTTTTTCCCACTTGAATATCTGTGAGCCATATGTGTACAAAGTGCCCAAAGCGTCAATAACAGTGTGTCCAGTCCCCTGGGATCAGAGTTACAGATCCTTGTGAGCTGCCATGTAGGAGATTTAAGCCAAACCCAGAACCTCTGCATGAATGGCCAGTGTGTTTAACTTCTAAGCCATCTCCCTTGCCACAAAAATTCAATTATTTAATGGGCAGAAGACTGTGCTAGCATTACTGGGATTTGATTTTGAAATAAGATTTTTCTTTAGCAACAAGGCATTTTATCCACATAGATTGATTTTTGAAATAAAAATACTCCAGTATAATTAAAAAATAAAATATTACATTGGAAAATAATGTTTGACATTTTATATTCCCATTGCAAAAGTGTTGACTCTGTGGCACTTTACTGTGATCCAATAAATATGCACTAGTGTACTTATCTCTGCTGCCCCAGGAAGTCATCCTTTTTCATTCCTTAATACACGAGGACATACACTTCTCTTATTGTTTTTACTGATTATTTCTGTTTTAACTTTACCAACCTTAATCTAGAAGATACACTAAAATTAAGCCATCAACATAGTCTCCCCTCTATATCTTTTTAATCATGTCACTTTGCTCTCCTGCCTAGATTTTCTTTACAGTGATTTTAGGAGCTATGGTGATACATTTATTCAATTTTGGCTATTTTGACTTTTGTCTTCTTCCTTTGGTCCTCTTTTCTGCATAATGTTACTGTGCAAATGTCCATGGCTCATGTGTAGAGGTCTTCTTATTTTTGACTACATTTGAATACATGAAAATATATGTTTGTTGTTTTCAATGCCACCTCTATGTTTCTGAAAATATCCCAATAGGCATTTTCAATATGTGGAACTTACCTAAAATCACAACTTTAAATAACTCTCTCATAAGAAAATCAGTTTTAAACACCACCCAAATTCTGTAAAACATGAAAGCACGGTGTTTGTATGTAGCAGCTATCTTTCTCTATTCATAGAGTCAAAATGTTCACTTATATTTGATACCTCCTGTTCATATATTATTCATATTTACTCCAAGAGTATATTCAGCATTTATTTCTTTAAATATGTTTAATCAAAAAAGTTACAGCTCTTCGCAACCTCAAGTTCTTAAAAAGTATAACGGTTTCCAGATTTTGGTTATCATGAATAAAGGTGCTATGAACATAGCTGAGGAAATATCCTTGTTGTATGGCTGAGCATATTTTGAATATATGCCCAGGAGAAGTATAGCTGGATCTTGTGGCAGCACCACTATGGCAGCACCAGACTGACTTCCAAAGAGGTTGTACAAGTTTACATTCCCACCAACAGTGGGGGAGAGTTCCCCTTTCTCCACATTCTCTCCAGTATGTAATGTCACTTGAGCTTTTGACCTTAATTATTCTGAAGGGTGTGAGGTAGAATTAGGGTCATTTTGGTTTGCATTTCCCAGATGACTGAGAATGTTTAGCATTTCTTTTAAGTGTTTCTCTGCTATTTGATATTCCTCCATCGAGAATTCTCTGCTTAGCCCTGTACACCATTTCTAAAGTGTATTACTTGGTTTCTTGGAGTATAACTACTTGATTTCTTTGTATATTGTGGATATTAGCTCTCTGTCAGATTTAGGGTTGGTAAAGACCTTTTCCCAGTCTGTAGGCTGTCATTTTGTATATTTTGTAAGCAAATAATTGAATTATTTTAAATGAAAAAATGTAATATATATTATGATCATAATTTACCTTTCCCCAGTTCCTCTCAGATCATTCCTACCTAACTACTCTCCAAACCCTATGTTATTTCTTTCAATGGTGTCTTACAGAATATGTTGACCACACTTAAGTGTAGCCCCCATGACTAGCAGTAAATGTCCAAAACAAAACAAGCTCAATGGTACTTATGTCGACTTTTTCCTCATATTGCTTTTGGGGGCCTTTGTTTGTTTGTTTGATTTTTTTTTTGGTTGGTTTACTGGTCTTTTGCTTCTATGTTATGATTTCTGATTTTATATTTTTATGTTGTTTTATTGTTCAATTTTTCTTTTCTTTCTTTACCTTTTTAATTTAAATTTTTATTTTATATTTTCTTTATTAATAGCAGTAATTATAATTTATTCACTTTGTGTCCAAATTACAGACCTCCCTCATCTCCTCCTTGTGCCACCCTCCCTCTATCTTCTTCCCCTATATCTCTGCCCAAGTCCAGTGATAGGGAAAGTCCTCCTCCTCTACTATATGATCCTAGCCTATCAGGTCCCATCAGTACTGCCTGGATCCTCTCTTCTGTGGGGTGGCTTGGTTGCCTACCAGGGAGAAGTTATTAAGGAGCAGGCAACCGAGTTCATGTCAGAGATTGTCTCTTTTCCCCTTCCTATGGAACCCACATGGAGACTGAGCTGTCTATGGCCTACAACTGAGCAGGAGTCTATGTCCTCTCTATGCGTGGCCTTTGATTAATGCACCAGTCTCTGCAGTGCCCTCTGGGCCCAGCTATTTTTGGCTTTGTTGGTCTCCTTGTGGGGTCCCTTCCAGGTCTTTCTATCTCCCCCTTCTTTCATAAGACTCCCTGTACTCTGTCCAAAGTTTTGGCTGTGAGTCTCTGCATCTGCTGGATGGAGTCTTTTAGAGGACATTTGTTTTGGAGATTATACTTTTTCCTTCCCTTTCATCTTTCTAAACCTTCTCATATATCTTTCCTTTGCTCCTTTTCAAATTTATGTCCTCATTTTAATAGTTGTTACATGCAAATATGTGTTTATGCGTGTTTATTTGTTTGTGTGTGTGTGTATGTGTACATTTCTAAGTATAACCTTCTCGGTCTGTGTGACATTACTATACATGTATGTTTTAGGGAAGACTACTTAGTATTGGATAACAACTTTATATGTTCTTCCCTGGAGAATGCTATTTCTCTTACTCTTAGCATTCCTTATTTGTTTATGATTCTTTTTGTAGCATTGACACATCATAGGAATTCCTCTATCCACCTTAGCATTTCTCTTGGTGTTGTCCTTTTTCAGGTCATATTTACGCAGTTATGCCAGTGTGATTTTATCTCTGTAGCATTTCACATTTTTAGAAGATACAATAACAAATTCCCTGTTCCTCTTGTTATACAGTCTTTTGGTCCCTCTTCAACATTAATATTTGAGCCTTACATGTAGGATTTTTTATAGATGTATTCATAGAACTGTCCTTCACAACTATGCACTTTGGTTGGTTCTGTTTTTTTGTTTGTTTGTTTGTTTTGTTTTTTTGTAGTCATCTATATCAGTTGCAAAGAGAGATGTTTCCTTGATTAGAAATGAGGACTTTACTTAATTGTTGGTATATGAAGAAATGTTTGGATTATAGATAGGGTCATCAGGGTTGAAAAATGTATGGTTGTTGGTTTTCTTACTAGATCTATGGTGTAATTAACCCTGATTAGTTGGCGAGGTCTTTAGTCTCAGACATGGTGTCTTTGATTGAGTGGGTCTCAGGTCCAACTAGAGAGCTCTTGGTTGTCACCAACGTATCATTCCATTATAGCCTCTTAACGTTATTGTGCCTTATTATTAGTCATTGCTGTAGTTTATATACATAATAGCTGTATAGTACTCCTTGATGGTTCCCCCCTTTGGAAGCTTGCATAATGCCTTCTGGTATCATGAAAGCTAGTCCTCAGAAAGGAGACATTTAGGTTAATTGAAGTTCAAGAACCCCTGGGGCCTGTATCTGACATGCATGATGACTTCAGAAATAGAGATTTACCTCTCACATTCCATTTCTGAAGGCAACCAAAGGATAATAAAAGGCTATGTGTTTTATGAGTCATTTGAACAACTCTGAACATTGTTGGTTTTATTTTAATATTTAGCTAATATAGTAGGATTTTTGCAGTTACCAGTAAACATACATAAACATATTAAAAGTTTTTGATTCGCTGGATTTTTTGAGAATTTCATATATGAACACTGAATTTATATCATTTATTACTTTCTCCCCCTCACAATCCTTCCCTATTCTTCCCATTATCTCTCACATACATAGGAGCAACACTAAATGTACACTGCCAGATCTATTTGTATTTTAATAATAACAGTAAGTGCTACTGTTGAACTGTAGAAAAGACAGGCCCAATTTTATTTGTGTTGTCGGAAGACTGATTTATCAATAGTGTAAAAATTGGAGTATAAATCATATATGTACATTATGAAGCTTTTAAAATAATCTATATAAAAATTATGAGGATCAATTTTCTTTACTTTTGGCCTGTTCTTTGATCTCAGGTCCTTTCCAGTTGGGAGAATATATAAATTTCATATCTTAGCAGCAGAACATTCTGGTTTAACACTGTATATGGCATATCATGTGCTTGTTATGGAAATTTATTATAGAGTGTGAGATATAATATGTAAGTGACTAAGCAGAAGGTATAAAAAAGGACAAATGAAAATTATTTCTATTAGTGTTAATATTAGTTTGTGGAATTTCATACAACCATCATGAACAAATAATGAATAATTTTTAATTATTCATTAAACAAATACACATTTATATGACATTATATGTTAGTCACCACTCTAAATGTGGTGAATTTGCCAATGAAATTAAAAATATATATATATTCTGTGTCTTCCAGGACTTGAAGAAATCAAGCTAGAGCTGACCTGTATACCACCTGACAGAGGACTGACTTTCATAGTATCAAAAGGTGCTGTGCAATCTGCCAAGGGAGAAAAACAGTTAATACTCTTACATATCTGTAAAGCCTATAAATCACAACAATGGTCAACATGGCAAGATAGCTCCAAGTGTGCAATAGTGGCACTTATATTTTGGTGGTAACCAAAAGCCATCTAACTGGACTGAAAAATCAGTCAATAGTAGGAATTTGTGAACTGTGTTGGTTAGGCAAGTGTGCATGGCTGGAGTATTTGCAGTTTTGGTAAATCGATGTTACTACAAAGATCTACTTTTAAGGACCAGATTGACCAAGGCTTTCTCTGAGGTCCTGATGTGTAGAGAAAAGACACACACACACACACACAGAGAGAGAGAGAGAGAGAGAGAGAGAGAGAGACAGAGACAGAGACAGAGACAGAGACAGAGAGAGAGACAGAGACAGAGACAGAGAGACAGAGAGAGAGAGAAAGAGGGAGAGAGACAGAGAGAGACAGAGACAGAGACACACAGAGAGAGACAGAGACAGAGAGGGAACAGTTCATCTCAAATCAGGAACATGTTTGGGAGAGACAGTAACAGCTAGAAGTCAGGTCCTTGGTGGTGGTGGGAGGGGCATGGCTTCAGATATTGAGAATTCAACTCTTCTTTACCATATAGGGCCATGTTTATCAGTCCCATGCCACCAAGTGCTGGGATCTGCATTCTTTCAGATATCCTGTGTTCCCTCTGTGCAAATTTATTTGATTAGCTTCCCTTTGATATAATCTCGCTGTATGATTGTTTCTGATAACTTTGTCCCATTTCTCCCCTGCAGATAATATATGAGATGATATGCTTTTAATAACTCTGCTTGACATAAAATATACTTTGTGAAAGACATCCCAACCCCAGCTTTATAGCTTATATTTTCTCTATCTTGATTATTTCCTGGCCAGCTTCCACTTAGAAACTTGACACTGAGAAGACATTCAAGATGGTGAAAAGCACACACGTTGCAGAGAAGCTGTTGCGCTGGAATTGGTGAGTGGAAGGACAACTGAAGCCAGGGAAATGACAGTGAGTCTTTCTGAACGACAGGGAACATCACACAAGGTGAGAACTTTGGTCTCGGATCACCAGTGGACTTCTTTGGGGAAGGAGAGAAATGATCCTTTGATCTCCCAGCACTCCCCTTTTGAGGACCTCCCTCCTCCTTGGCACAGCTCGCTCACAGGTTGATTCTGAGCTCACTGCCTGGAGACTGCAATGGCAGAGGCAGGGCTCCTGGCCTCACAGTCGCACCTGCCAGCTGTACCTGCCTTGGAGTCCAGGATCCCCTGTGTTATCTTCCCTGTTTCTCAGGTCCCCTGAGTGGCCATACCGCCTCTGCAGGGTCTCCCAGGTCTAGAGAGCACAACGGAGGACCTCCAAGACTTCCGAGAAGGCATCTGAAACAGCATACCAGTCTCCAGCTGCACCTGGACTTCTTAACCTGGTGGCTGCAGCAGCACTGAGCTAGCAGAGCATGTCAGTCCTCCTGCATAACACTAAGCAGGACCAAACCAGATAGTAGAGAGACCGGATACCCTGGTCCTTGCTGATGCAACCTGTTTGACAGTGAATGTGCTCTTGAGTGTCTGCAGAGCCCAAATCCAGGGTCCTTCTAAACTAGAAGGCAGGCATCGGACCTTTCCCACCCACACAGCCACTGTGGGAAACAGAGGGACTCTTGGGACAACAAAGCCCCTGCTCTGCGTGTCCAACAGTGGAGTTAAGGCAGATACCACGACTATCACCAGCACCTGCTACATGTACAGTGCATGCAAAAATAATCCCCAAGAAGCCTGCAAGGCAGAGCTCCTCCTATACACACAAGGTTTCAGCATTCTCTATCACTCTGTCCCACAAAGCACACTTCCACACACATTTCTACACACACATGCCCACGCATTTGCCCTTCTGCACACTTGGACTTTCCTCCAACAGGTACAGCTGAAGCACCAACACACCCACCGAGGCCATGAGACATCTCTCAGCTTCTGAAGAATTCTCCAGTCTCTGGAGAGAGACAGTACCAGTCTGAACTGCAGAAATCAGAAACAAACAGAGATGGTTACTTAAAAGCCAATGGCCGGGGGTCAGCGAAAGAACACATCCAACATAAATCAGGACATCATGGCTTTACCAGCAACCCCCCAAACTGATGGATACTCCATTTCATCAGAAGCACAGGAAAATCTGTTTAAAGCTTTGTTTACCCAATTATTTGATGCACGTAAAGAAGAAACAAACAAATCTCTCAGAGCAATAGCCATACAAATACAGACAGCTAAAGAGGAAATGAACAAATCTATCAAAGAATTGGCCAATCAAGTGGAGGCAAAGAAAGAGGAAATGAACAAAATTCTCAAAGAAACACAGGCAAATATAGCCAAACAAATAGAAGCACAAGTAGAGATATAATTAGTGGCATAAAGAGAGGAAATGAACAAAAATATAGAGACCATGATAGAGAGAAAGGAATCCACATTCTAACAGATGAAGGAAATGGTGCAAAACATGAAAACAGAATTAGAAAAAAAATAAAGAAAACACAAAGAGAGAAAACCCTGTAGCTGGACAACTTTGAGAAAATATCAGGAAACACAAAGGTAAGCATCAGCAACAGAATACAAGAGATGGAAGAGAGAATCTCAGGTGCTGAAGATACACTCACAGAAATTGACACTTTCTAAAAGAAAAAGTAAAATCAGAAAACTCCCAAACACAAAATATCCAAGAAATCAAAGACACCATGAAAAGACAAAATCTAATAATAATAGGAAGTGATGAGAAAGAAGATTCCAGGTTCCAAGGTCCAGAAAATATTTTCAAGAAAATCATACAAGTATAATTTCCCAACTTAAAGAAAGAGATGTCCATAAACATACAAGAGGCCTACAGAACACCAAATAGAATAGAACAGAAAAGAAACACAACATGTCACATCATAGTCAAAACACTAAATCTACAGAACAAAGAAAAGATACTAAAAGCAGCAAGAGACAAAGGTCAAGTAACATATAAAGGCAGACCTATCATAATCACACCATATGTCTCAGTAGAAACTATGAAAGCCAGAAGAGCCTGGGCAGGTGTCATGCAGACTTTAAGAGACCACAGATGCCAACCCAGACTACTATACCCTGCAAAGCTTTCAATCAACATAGATGGAGACAACAAAATAGTCCATGAAAAAACTAAACTTATGCAATATCTACACAGCATATCAGCCCTACAGAAGCTATTAGAAGGAAAACTCCAATGAAAACAGCTATACCCAAGAAAAGGTAGCACACAGATAATATCACGATAAAAATTAAAAGAAAACAAACAATGAATCACAGTAAGACTACCAACTCCACAATAAAAAGAACTAACATACATTGGTCACTATTATCTATCACAATGGACTCAACTCTCCAATAAAAAGACAGACTAACAGAATGGGTGAGGAAATAGTTTCCAACATTCTGCTGCATCCAAAGAACGCACCTCTGCAACAAAGATAAACAGTACCTCAGAGTAAAGGGTTGGAAAATATTTTTCAAGAAAATGGACCTAGAAAACAAGCTGGGGTAGCTATCCTAATATCTAATAAAATAAACTTTCAACCAAAATTAATCAAAAAAGATGAGGAGGACACTACATTCCCAACAAAGGAAAAATCCACCAAGAGAAAATGACAAGTCTTAACATCTGTGCCCCAAATACAAGAGTGCGTACATTCATAAATGAAACATTATTAAAACTTAAATACATGAATCACAACACCTTAATAATGGGAAACATGAAAACCCCACTCTCACCAAGGGACAGATCATCTAGACAGAAGTCAAATAGGGAAATAAAGGAACTTACAGAGGTTCTAAATCAAATGGACCTAATAGATGTCTACAGATCTTTTAATCCAAAATCAAAAGAGTATACCTCATGGAACCTTCTCCAAAATAGAACATGTGGTTGATCACAAAGCGAGCCTCCACAGATACAAGAAGATTGAAATAATCCCCTGTATTCTATGCGACAACCATGGACTAATGCTGGACCTCAACAAAAATGAAATTAGCAAAAAGCCTACAAGCATATGGAAGCTGAACAACTTGCTGGTCAATGACAGTTGGGTTAAGGAAGAAATAAAGAAAGAAATTAAAGACTTCCTAGAATTCAATGAAAAAGAAGGTACAAAATACCCTAATTTATGGGACAAAATGAAAGCAATGCTCAGAGGAAAATTCAAAGCACTGAGCACCTTCAAGAAGAAATTTGTGACATCTCATGCAAGCAACTTAATGGCCCAACTGAAAGCTCTAGAAAAAAAGAAGCAAATACACCCAAGCTGGAAATAATCAAACTCAGTGCTGAAATCAATCAATTAGAAACGAATAAAACTATTCAAAGAATCAATGAAACCAAGAGCTGGTTCTTTGAGAAAATAAACAAGATATACAAACCTTTAGCCAAACTAACTAAAAGGCAGAGAGAAATTATCCAATTCAGCAGAATCAGAAATGAAGGGGGGGGGGGCATAACTACAGACACAGAGGAAATCCAAACAATCATTTGATTATACTACAAAAGCCTATATGCCACAAAATTTGAAAATCTAAAAGAAATGGACAATTTTCTTGATAGATTCCATCTACCAAAATTAAGTCAAAATCAGGTAGAAAGATTGAATAGACCTATATGACCCAAAGACATAGAAACAGTCATCAAAATTCTCTCTTACAGAAAATGCCCAGGGCCAGATGGTGTCAGGCCAGAATTATACCAGACCTTCAGAGAAGAGCTCAATCCAATCCTCTTCAACTTATACCACAAAATAGAAACAGAATGAAAATTACCAAACTCATTCTATGAAGACACATTCACCTTGATACCTAAACCACAAAAAGAGAACTTCAGACGTATCTCTCTTATGAACATTGATGCAAAAATACACAATAAAATACTTGCAAACCGAATTCAAGAACACATAAAAGATCTCATGAACCAAGACCAAATAGGCTTCATCCCAGGCATGCAAGTGTGGTTCAAGATATGGAAATCCACGGCCACACCAGAAACACCCAAAAGCAGTGGAGATTTTAATTCAGCGGAGACACAGGAAAATTATCTTAAAGCATTGATTATGCAGATATTGGAGGAAAAAGAGGAGAGACAAAAAGGAAATGAACAAGGCCCTCAAAGAAATGGAGAAGAAATTAACTGCTCGCATAGAGGAACAATCAAAGATAAACAGAGAGGAAACAACCAAAATAGGAGACACAGCCAATCAGTTGAAGAAAATGGTACAAAGCATGAAAAAGGAATTAGAATCTATGAAGAAGACACAAAGGGAGAAGAACTTGGAACTGGAGAACTTAGAAAAAGATCAGGAACCACAAAGGTAAGCATCACCAATAGAATACAAGACATGGAAGAGAGAATCTCAGGAGCAGAGGATACGCTGGCTGAAATGGATTCCTCACTCAAGGAAAATAAAAAATCAGAAAAATCCCAAGCACAAAACATCCAAGAAATCAAGGATGCCATCAAAAGACGAAACCTAAGAATAATTGGAATAGATGAAAAAGAAGACTCCAGGCTCAAAGGACCGAAAAAATATTTTTAAGAAAATCATAGAAGAAAATTTTCCCAACTTAAAAAAAGAAATGTCCATAAACATACAAGAAGCCTACAGAACACCAAATAGACTAGAACAGAAAAGAAATACCTCTCATCACATCATAGTCAAAACACTAAAACTACAAAACAAAGAAAAAATATTAAAGGCAGCAAGGGAAAAGGGTCAAGTAACATATGAAGTTAGACCTATCACACTCACACCAGACTTCTCATCAGAAACTATGAAAG
>JAQQSO010004120.1:0-13035 GCA_028658305.1 Pachyuromys duprasi | reverse complement strand
CTATAAAGTGTTCCACAAAATAGAAATAGAAGGAAAAATACTGAACTCTTTCTATGAAGTCACAGTCACATTGATACATGAACCACACAAAGATCCGACAAAAAAGAGAACTTCAGACCTATCTCTCTTAAGAATATTGATGCAAAAATACTCAATATAATACTTGCAAACCGAATCCAAGAGCACATAAAAGATATCATACACCATGACCAAGTAGGATTCATCCCAGGCATGCAAGGCTGGTACAACATACGCAAATCCATCAATGTGATCCACCATATAAACAAACTGAAGGAGAAAAACCACAGGGTCATCTCCCTAGATGCCAAAGAAAGCAGTTGACAAAATGCAACACCCATTCATGTTTAAAGTCTTGGAGAGACTAGGGATACAAGGCAGATACCTAAACATAGTAAAAACAATATATAGCAAGCCTATAGCTTACGTCAAACTCAATGGACAGAAACTAAAATTAATCCCACTGAAATCAGGGACTAGGCAAGGCTGCCCATTGTCTCCATATCTCTTCAACATAGTACTTGAAGTTCTAGCCAGAGCAATAAGACAACTAAAGGAGATCAAGGGGATACAAATTTGAAAGGAAGAAGTCAAAATATCACTATTTGCAGACGATATGATAATATACATGAGTGACCCCAAAACTTCAACCAGAGAACTCCTTCAACTGATAAACACCTTCAGTAAAGTGGCTGGATACAAAATCTACTCAAAAAAATCAGAAGCCCTCCTGTACACCAAAGACAAAAGGGCTGATAGGAAATTAGGGAAACAACACCCTTCACAATAGCCACTAATAACATAAAGTACCTTGGGGTGACTCCAACCAAGCAAGTGAAAGACGTTTATCAAAAAAATTTCAAATCTCTGAAGAAAGAAATTGAAGAACATAGTAGAAGGTGGAAAGACCTCCCGTTCTCATGGATTGGTTGGATTAACATAGTGAAAATGACCATATTGCCTAAAGCAATCTATAGATTCAATGCAATCCCCATCAAAATACCATCACAATTCTTAACAGACCTTGAAAGAAAAATACTCAACTTCATATGGAGAAACAAAAAACCCAGAATCTCCAAAACAATCCTCTACAACAACAGATCATCTGGAGGTATGTCCATCCCTGACCTCAAGCTGTACTACAAAGAAATAGTAATAAAAACTGTATGGTATTGGCATAGAAACAGAATAGTGGATCAATGGAACTGAATAGAAGACCCAGAAATGAACCCACACACCTTTGGAAACTTGATTTTGACAAAGAAGCCAAAACCATTCAGTGGAAAAAAGATAGCATCTTCAACAAATGGTGCTGGTCCAACTGGATATCTGTATGCAGAAAAATGAAAATAGATACCTATTTATCACCTTGTACAAAGCTAAAGTCCAAGTGGATCTCAACATAAAACCTCAACATAAAACCAGACACACTAAACCGATTAGAAGAAAAACTGGAGAAGTCCCTAAAACTCATTGGCACAGGAGACTACTTCCTGAATAGAACACCAACAGCACAGGCTCTAAGATCAACAATCAATAAGTGGGACCTCATGAAGCCAAAAAGCTTATGTAAAGCAAAGGACACTGTCACCGGAACGAAAGGACACCGTACAGATTGTGAAAGGATCATTACCAATCCTACTTCTGACAGAGGGCTAATATCCTGTATATATAAAGAACTCAAGAAGTTAAAAAGCAGGAAACCAAGTATTCCAATTAAAATATGGGGTATGGAGCTAAAAAGAGAACTCACTGTAGAGGATTATAGAATGACAGAAAAACACTGAAAGAAATGGTCAACATCTTTAGCCATCAGGGAGATGCAAATCAAAACGACCCTGAGATTTCACCTTATACCCACCAGAATTGCTAAGATAAAACACTCTAGTGACAACTCATGCTGGAGAGGTTGTGGAGAAAGAGGAACCCTTCTCCATTGCTGGTGGGAATGCAAACTTGTACAACCACTCTGGAAATCAATTTGGCACTTTCTTAGACAATTAGGAATAGTGATTCCTCAAGACCCAGCTTTACCACTCTTAGGCATATATCCAAATGATGCTCAAGTACACAATCACATTTGCTCAACTATGTTCGTAGCTGCTTTATTTGTAATAGCCAGAACCTGGAAACAACCCAGATGTGCCTCATTTGAGGAATGGATACAGAAATTGTGGTACTTCTACACAAGGAATACTACTCAGCAATTAAAACGGAGGAAATCATGAAATTCGCAGGCAAATGGTGGGACCTGGAAATGATCATCCTAAGTGAGGCATCCCCAAAGCAGAAAGAAATATATGGTATATACTCACTTACATAGACCTATAGGATAGGAAGGTCATGCTGAAATCTACACACCTAGTGAAGATATACAAGAAGGAGGACCCAGGTTGGTATGATCAATGCTCACTTGGATGAACAAATAGGATGGACATTGAATGGAGGAGAAAACAAGCAACAGGACAGGAGCATACCAAAGAGGACCTCTGAAAGAATCAATATAGCAATGTATCCATGCAGATATTAAGACTCACAATCAAGCTTTTGGGAGAGGGTGGGAAGTAATAGTGAAAATAGGGGAAGTTAGTAAGTCTTGGGGAGTACAAGAACTCCACAAAGACCAAACTGAGCAGGGCACAGGGGTCTTATATTAGACAGTTTCTCCAACCAAGGACCATGTATGGATATGACCTAGAACCCCCACTCAGTGTGGCCCATGATAGCTCAGTGTTGAACTGAATACCCTAGTAAGCGAAACAGGGAGTATTTCAGTCATGAACTTGATGGCTGACTCTTTGACCCTCCCCCATACTAGATCATAGGGGAGGACATTGCAGCCAGCCCTGAGGAGACAAGATGAGCTGGGGTTGGATGGAAGGGGAGGAGTTCCTCCCTGGTTGGTGGACTTGGAGGGGGCATGGAGGAGATGAGGGAGGGGGAGGGGGAGGGTGGGAGGGAATGAGGGAGTGGGCTACGCCTGGGATGCAGAGTACCTAACCTGTGATTGATGTAAAAATAATTAAATTAAAATAAATAAATAAACAAATAAATAAAAAGAACTATTCCCAAGGAGTACTTGGAAAATACTTAGTTGTATTTCCATACTTTCTATAATTAGACAATGTCAACACAGTTGAATATGGTGAGTTATTCCACTATTCTTTAATTTTTATACATTTTATCACTTAGAGAAATGCATGGAAATTTTATTTGTTTAGATGAAGATCTTTCTTTAAATACTACAAAAGTCTACTTTTTGATTAATAGAAGTTAAGGTGGTTGGTGATTGTAATTTATTAGTTGCTTAAAATTTGTCCTAAATGGTATGAGTCTATTCTTTGTGTTAAGATATCTGATGGGCCTTCTGAAGTAAAGAAAATATGCATTTTCAGGTACAGAAACTGTGACACAACATATATCAAATGTCACTGGGAAGAAGGCTCAGTTAGAACTGAGCAGCAAGGGGCAGACTCAGGGGAAATGGGGAACATTAATTTATGACTGGGCCATGAGCCCAGAATATGGCCTATGCCTTGGTTTTGTTGTTGTTGTTGTTTTCTCTCTCTCTTTCTGTGTGTGTGTGTGTGTGTTTTATTAGTAGAAGGAGAAAAGTGAAAGAAAAATATTTTTGATATCTGTAGACTGTAAGAAAGAACAAATAAAGACAGTTTTTTCAAAAAAAAAAAAAGAAAGACAAATGGAATGGACACTGGATGTAGGAGAAAACAAGTAACAGGACAAGAGCCTACCACAGAGGGCCTCAGAAATACTCTACCTAGCAGAGTATTAAAGCAAATATTAAGACACATAACCAACCATTTGGCAGAGTGCAGGGAATCATATGAAAGATGGGGGAGTTAGTATGACCTGGAGAGGACAGGAGCTCCACAAGGACCAAATATATCAGGGCACAGGTCTTTTATGAGACTGTTTCTCCAACCAAGGACCATGTATGGATACAACCTAGAACCCCTGCTTGAATGTAGCAAATGGTAGCTCAATATCCAAGTGGGAACCCTAGTAAGGGGAACAGGGACTATTTCGGACATGAACTCAATGGCTGGCTCTTTGACCCCCTCACCTACGAGGGAGGAGCAGCCTTGCTAGGCCACAGAAGAGGAAATTGCAGTCAGTCCTGAGGAGACTTGATAAGCTAGAGATAGAAGGTAGGGGAGGAGGACCTCCCCTATCAGCAGTCTTGGAATGGGGCAGGGAAGAGATGAGGGAGGGATGGGAGGGACAGGGAGGGAATGTGGGAGGGGGTTACCGCTGGGAAACAAAGTACATAACCTCTGATTAATATAAAATAAAATAATTTAAAGAATTGAAAAAGTCTTCCTTCCCAAAAAAAAACAACAACAACAACAACAAAAAAAAAAAACAAAAAACAAAAGCCCAGGGTCAGATGGCTTCATCTCAGAATTCTACAAAACCTTCAGAGAAGAGCTAACTCTAATTCTCTTCACACTATTCCACATAATAGAAACAGAAGGATCATTACCAACCTCAATCTATGAAGCCACATTCATCTTGATACCTAAACCACACAAAGACCCAACCAAAAAAAAAAGTTTAGACCTATCTATCTTATGAACATTGATGCAAAAATACTGAATAAAATAATAGCAAAGTCAATCCAAGAACACATCAAAGATATCATCCACCATGACTGAGTAGGCTTCATCTCAGGCACACAATGACAGTTCTATATATGGAAATCAAGCAATGTAATCAGCCATATAAAAAATCTGAAGGACAAAAATAACATGATCATCTCATTAGATGTTTAATAAGCATTTGACAAAATCCAGTAACCATTCATAAATAAAGTCTTGGAGAGATCAGACATACAAGTCACATACGTAAACATAGTAAAGTCAATATACAGCAAGCCTGTAGCCAACATCAAAATCAATGGAGAGAATCTTAAATCAATCCCACTGATATCAGGGACAAGGTAAGGCTGCTCATTCTCTCCATATCTCTTCAACATTGTACTTGAAGTCCTAGCTAGAGCAATGAGACACTAAAGGAGACCAAGGAAATACAAATTGGAAAGAAAGAAGTCAAAGTATCATGTTGCAAATATCTATTAATATTTCCCATTGAAATATCTTCTGGTAAAGCTGCTGTTAGTCCTGAATAGCTGTATAATCAATTCACTACACAGAGACTGATATTTTAGTTAACCTAAAACACAATGCTGGGCAATAATTACTCCCTCCTAAATCTCCAAGCTCTCAGTTTCCTAACATTTAGATTTCCCACAGTATACTTGCTTTTAGTCCAGTCCATCTTCACGTAGTTCCAAACAAGCTCCCTCCCTCCTTCCCTCCCCTCCCCCCCTCTCTCTCCCAGCTCTGCCTTCTCCTAGCTCTCCTCTCCTTTTCTCCTCTCACTCTTTCCTGTCCTCTGGATCCTCCCAGCTCAATATTGTGTCTAGTTCTTTATTTTGTTTACACAGAGTTGAAACAGGATGCTTAGAATAAATATCACAATATAATATCTGGATTGGAACAAGAGATTGTGTGTGTGTGGTGGTGGGGAATCAGCATTTGAATGAACAAGGGTAAGGTATATACATTTTAAAAGAATATATACCAACAGTATCACTATTAGCAAATGATATCATAGTATACATGTGTGACCCCAAAAATGCAACCAGAGAAATTCTTCAGCTGCTAAACACCTTCAACAAAGTGGCTGGATACAAAATTAACTCAAAAAATAAAATCAGAAGTTCTCCTATATACAAAAGTCAAAAGAGCCAAGAAAGAAATTAGGGAAACAACACCCTTCATGATACCTACTAAAAACATAAAGTACTTTGGTGTGGCTCTACACAGGCAGATGAAACACTGTTTGAAAAACAAAGAAACAAACAAACAAACAGAAAACTTCAAGTCTCTGAAGAAAGAAATTGAAGAAGATATCAGAAGATGGAAAGATCTCCTGTAGTCATTGATCTGTAGGATTAACATAGTGAAAATGACCATCTTACCAAAAGCAATGTACAGACTCAGTGCAATTCCCATCAAAATACCAGCACAATTATTTAGAGACCTTGAAAGAAATATTATCAACTTAACATGGAAAAAAAAAAAACACAGAATTTCCAAAATGATCCTATACAACAGATCATCTGAAGCTATCTCTATCCCTAATCTCAAGCATTACTACAGAGTAATAGTAATAAAAATGCATGTTATTGGCATTGAAACAGAATGGTGGATTAATGGAACCGAATAGAAGGCCCAGAAATAAACCCACACACCTACGGATATTTGCTTTTTGACATAGAAGCCAAAACGATTCAATGGGAAAAAGACAGCATCTTCAACAAATGGTGCTGTTCCAAATGGATGTCTACATGCAGAATAATGAAAATAGATCCATATTTATCACCCTGCACAAAAGTGAAGTCCAAGTGGATCGAAGACCTCAACATAAAACCAGACTCACTAAATCGGTTAGAATGAATAGCGGGGAAGAGCCTAGAACTTATTGGCACAAGAGACAATTCACTGAACAGAACACCAACAGCACAGGCCCTAAGATCAACAATAAATAAATGGGACTTCATGGAGCTGAAGAGCTTCTGTAAAGCAAAGGATATTGTAGTCTCAAGAAAACAACAGCCTACAGACTGGGAAAGGATCTTCACCAACCCTATATCTGACAGAGGGCTTATGTCATATATATATATATATATATATATGTATATATGTATATATATATGTATATATGTGTATATATATGACATATAGGATATATATATGACATATAGGATATATATATATGACATATAGGATATATATATGACATATAGGAGATATATATATATATGACATATAGGATATATATATATGACATATAGGAGATATATATGACATATAGGAGATATATATATGACATATAGGAGATATATATGACATATAGGAGATACATATATATATGACATATAGGATATATATATATATGACATATAGGATATATATATATGACATATAGGATATATATATATATATATATATATATATATATATATATATATATATATATATATCCAGAAGTTAAAATCAAGTAACCCCCCAAAAAAATGGAGTACGGAGCTAAAAAGAGAATCCTCAGTAGAGGAATATAGAAAGGCAGAGAAACACTTAAAGAACTGATCAATGTCCTTAGCAATCAAGGAGATGCAATTCAAAACAACCCAGAGATTTCACCTTACACCCATCAGAATGGCCAAGATCAAAATGTCAAGTGACAACACATGCTGGAGAGGTTGTGGAGAAAGGGAAACCCTCCTCCATTGCTGGCGGGAATGTAAACTTGTACGAATACTTTACAAATCCATCTGGCCCTTTCTCAGACAATTAGGAATAGTGCTACCACAAGATCCAGCTATACCACTCCTAGGTATATATCCAAAATATGCTCAAGTACACAAAAAGGACATTTGTTCAACCATGTTTGAAGTACCTTTAGTCATAATAGACAGAACCTGGAAACAACCCAGATGTCCCTCAGTTGAGGAATGGATACAGAATCTGTGGTACATTTACAAAATGGAATACTACTCAGCAATTAAAAACAAAGAAATTATGAAAAATTTTAGGCAAATGGTGTGATCTAGAAAAGATCACCCTGAGTGAGTTATCCTAGAAACATACAGACACACCCCATATATACTCACTTATAACTGGATACTAGACCTATAAATTAGGACAAACGTACTCGAATCTGTACAACTAAAGAAGGAAAACAAGAAGAGGTTCCTGGGTAAGATGATCTATCTCCACTTAGAAAGACAAACGCGATGGACATTGGAAGTTGGAGAAAACAAGAAACAGGACAATAGCCTACCATAGATGGCCTCTGAAAGATTCTACCTAGCAGTGTATCAAAGCAGATGATGAGACTCATAACCAAACCTTGAGCAGTGTGCAGAGAATCATATGAAAGATGGGAGATTTAGTAACACATGGAGAGGACTGGAGTGCCACAAGGACCAAATATATCTGGGCACAGGGGTCTTTTATGAGACTGATTTTACAACCAAGGATCATGCATGGATATGACATAGAACCCCTACTCATATGTAGCCCGTGACAGCTCAGCATCCAAGTGCGTTTTTCCTAGTAAGAGGAACAGGGACTGCCTCTGACATGAACTCAGTGGCAGGCTATTTGACCTCCCTCCCCAGAGTGAGGAGCACCCTTGCAAGGCCACAGAGGAGGACACTGCAGTCAGTCCTTATGAGACCTGATAATATAGGGTCAGATGGAAAGGAGGATGGCCTCCCCTATCAATGAATTTAGAGAGGAGCAGGGAGGAGTTGAGGGAGGGAAGGTGGGATTTGAAGGGAATGAGGGAGGGGCTACAGCTGGGATACAATGTAAATAATATTATTAATATAAAAATCATAAAAGTAAATTGCTGTAGAAAACAAATAGAGATCATTTCAACAATTGTAAATCTTTATAGTATTTGGAGGAAAATATATGACCTCTTTAAGCTTCCTCTGGCCCTAGTGAATGATCCATCATTGATTATCAGTTATAACATCCAGTTTTCAGATACTGACTACCTCTTAAAATGCCATTACTTTTGTGTTTCTTATTAAATAAATTATGAATGTATATTCATGTCTTTTCATTTACACAATAAGAGATTGAAAGCATTTTTCTTAGAAAATTTGAAGCCGTTGTAGGGGTCCCTAATTACCTTTCCAACTGTACTCTATAACTTTCTAGCAGCTAACACTGAGGAAAGTATTCTGTTTCATATCCATATCAATACTTTACTTCATTCAGTTCTTTGTTTTAAGCAGTGGCACTGTTTTTATTTTATTTTCATTTCAATCTCATAAAATGTTATTATAAGTTCCTATATGGGATTTTTTTCAGTTATTGGGAATGACATATTGCAGACACTGAATATGGCAAATTAAATCTCTTATCAGCTGTGTGATATATTCTTCCATTATTTGTTCCATTATTTTGGTTGAATTTTTATATTAGTTTTGTATGACATCGATCTTCCTCATTTGGTTTATATCTCTAAAGCCTGTAATTTACTTTCTAAGCAAATTCCTCAACTATTTTCTTCAGCTCAAAGATATTTTAACACTGAGAGAAGCAAATAGAATGTAAACAAGAGTATGATCCAAAAAGAATATAATTATTAAGGCAGAGAGTGAGTTTGAGACTTGAACTATATTCCAATAATTTAAAACTTAAGATATAAGATTTGAATATACAATTAAAACTTAAGATATAAGATTTGAATACAAAATTAAAACTTAAATTGCTGTCTGGATTGATCAGCAAGTGCTGAAAGAAACAGTTTCAAGTTTCATGTTGGATTGAAACCACTCATATAAAAAGAAGTCTTAAATATCAGCATAAAATACAAATAAAGTGCTATAGGTATATGAATAGAATCACATTGGTTCAAAAACACACAGGGTCCTACAGAGATTTATTGGTATGTATGCACTTGCTGCTCTTCCAGAATAATCAATTTTGGTTCTTAGAACCTACATCAAGTGTCTCAAAACCACCCTAACTTCAGTTGCATGGCATCTGACATCAGGCAGACAATTGGCACATATACAGTCCTGCAGGCACACAGACACATAAAAATTTATGTGTTTTATAAAAGCAAAAAGAAAACTGCATGTATGTCTGCTGTGTCACATGTGTGTCAATCGGTGGCAAAGAGGAGAGAGGCTACGTCTATGGTCAGTGTTCTGACCTGTAAACATTGAATGATTAGTAGCCTAATATTCCCTGAATAGCATGAGATGACCACATAGAAGGAGACATGCTGGTCCCTATTGGCTCCTGTGGCAGCAAACAAGCCAGAGACCAGAAAAGTCTGCCTGTGATCCCCAGTGCTGTGCAGGCCTCTGGAGACAGACTATACTTAAGACGACATATGCCTGGTGCACAAGCAAAGCATAGCACTCCTAAGACCACTCCTGAGATAACCCCAAGCACTGAAAGAACATGGGCTCTACTAAGAGGAGCAAATCAATGGTAGAAAAATGGAACAGAAAGAGAAACAGGATGTGGACACAATGACATGAGATGGAACTATAGACTGGAGGGTAGTGATGAATAGCTTAATGTAAGTAGCTGGGAATGCCACCTGGGACCATGATGGGGTCCTGGCCTGTGATGCCACAGGCCATGTCTGGCTCCAAGGTGCTGCTGCAGCAGCAATCTGTTACTATTAAAGGCAATGTAGAAGTCCCTGGTCTGCTTCTGGTGAGAGCAGACATGTCAGTGTCTGAGGGCTGTGCATAATTGTCCCTACCTCTCAACTGGGCATCATGGAAAACATGGCCTGGGCAGTAGGAGAGCAGGATACCTGACTCAGAGATAGTCAACATCAGTAATCAGGAGTGTCTTCATATTGTGGGAGTTGCAGGTAAGACAACACCTCTTGTATGGCATGGGAGAGCTGGCTTTGTCACATGTCTCCTCTGCAGTGGCAGGGAAAAGGGAGAGATAACCTCCTGGCCTCTGAGTCATGAGATCAGAAGAGCTTTTCTTGCCTCTTACCTGCTCTAGTCCTCAGGAGAGCAGGACTTGCACCTCCCCTAAAGAGCACAGTAGAACTAACCCTGGTGGCAAAGGTGTGAGCAAGCTGGCCAACGGGTGTGAGCATAGAAGAGCTGGCCACACTGCTTGTTGCCTTGCAGTGACATAGGTGAGGTAAAGATGTCCTCCTCCTTGACCCTTGTTAACTAAGGAAGGAAGAAAAGCTGGCCCCAGGTCATCAGAGATAAAGAGTTGGCACTGCCCTTCATCTTCTATAGAACTCAGGAAAGCAGCCCTTCCACCTCACCTGGGCAGCATAAGTACAGCTGGCCTTCAATGTGGAGTATGTAGATTAGCAAGCCCAAGGGTATGAGCCTTGTCTATTTTGAGGCAGCATGGGAAAGGAAGAGGTATCCTCTCTTCCCCTCTTCCCATTGCCACCTATGGAAGGCAGAATTGCTGACCCTGGAGTCATGACAGCAAGAGAGCTGTCCCTTCCCTTATTGGAGCCCCTATTGCAGCACTGGACATGGAGTTTGCAGGTGAGTCAGCCTTGAGGTTGTGAGTACAGGAGAGGTGGCTCTGCCTCTTGTCTGTTGTGCTGTGGCACAGATGAGGGAGAGACACACTCTTCCCCTTCCTTGTATTTTGCTACCTATGGTAGGTGGAAGAGCTGACCCCGAGGTCATGAGTATGGATAATTGTCCCTCCCCCTACCCACTTCAATACTCAGAAAAATGTGCAGAAAAGTTATGCTGAGGGAAAGAAAACAAACTAAAAATATTGAAATAAATTATATATATATACAAACTTTAAAATAATTATGAAGTATGAAGTATTCTTTGAATAAACTAAAATTTTAATTTATGTATTAGTTCAGTTGACAAAGCCGAAATAGTCTGGCTTTTTCAAAAACATTTAAATGATATTCTATAAAGCTTGTTTCCCAGACAAGCCACTTGGTGAAATTGAGACAGTTCAATTTCAATAGTAGTGGTATTGCATCTTTTAGAATAAGAAACTTCATTGAAAAATATTATCCATACATTTAAAAACCTGATGTGTTAGATGTTTTGTGGTTTATTAATGTGGTGTGTGTGAAGATAAATAGGGAGCACCACAAAATGGAAAGTAAAAGCACAGTATATACTGAATTTTCAACATTGAATGAGTTACTTTCTGTTTCTGTGATAAAAACCCTAAATAGGGAGACTTATAAAATAAATAACTTAAATGAGCTAATGGTTTCAGGGGATTCTTGTGCCTAATGGTGGACTAAAGGCATGATGGCAGGAAGAGCTGATAATTCACATCTTGATCAACAAATAGGAAGCAAAAAGGAAATACAATACAAACCCACTACGGCACTGACATATCTCCTCAAAAATACCAACAACTTCTAATATTTTCCAAACAGGTCTACAAACTGAGAACCAAATATTTAAACATGTAAGTTTATGGGATTCCCACTCAAAGAACTACTTCCACTGAATGGTAGGTCATAGAATTTTTTAATATAATTTATTTTTATATTAATCACAGGTTAGTTACTTTGCATCCCAGGCATAGCCCCCTCCTTCATTACCTTCCACTCTCCCCATTCCTCCCTCATCTCCTCCCTGCCCCTCTCCAAGTCCACCGATGGGGGAAGACCACCTCCCAGTCCATCCAACCTCAGTGCATCTAGTCTCCTCAGGGCTGGCTGCAATGTCCTCCCCTGGGATCTAGCCAGGCTGTTACTACCGGAATGTATGGGGGAATATCAAATAGCCAGTCATCGAGTTCATCACAAAAACAGTCCCTGTTCCCTTTACTAGGTTCTTCAGTTGGACACCGAGCTACCATGGGCCACATCTGAGTGGGGGTTCTAGGCCATATCCATACACGGTCCTTGGTTGGAGAAACTGTCTCATATAAGACCCTGTGCCTTGATCAATTTGGTCTTTGTGGAGCTCTTGTTCTCTCCAAGTCTTAATAACTTCCCCTATTTTCATTATTATTTCCAGCCGTCTGCTGAAGGCTTGGTTGTGAGTCTTAATATCTAATTTGGTACATTGCTTTATTGATTCTTTCAGAGGCCCTCTTTGGTATGTTCTTCTCCTGTTGCTTGTTTTCTCCTCCATTCAATGTCCATCCCATTTGTTCATCTAAACGAGCATTGATCATACCAACCTGGGTCCTCCTTCTTGTATATCTTCCCTAGGTGTATAGATTTCAGCATGACCTTCCTATCCTATAGGTCTATACAAGTGAGTGTATACCATATATTTCTTTCTGCTTTTGGGATACCTCACTTAGGATGATCGGACTTTCTAAGTGAGTATTAATCATCTTACCCCAGGTCCTCTTTCTTGATTATCTTCTTTAGGTGTATAGAATTCTGTATTTTTATACTATCTTATAGGTCTATATAAGTGAGTATATACCATGTGCGTCTTTCTGCTTTTGGGATGCCTCACCCAGT